>JAUUEB010496056.1:2455-18580 GCA_032362205.1 Clione limacina
CCCCCCCCCCCCCCCCCCCCCCCCCCCCCCCCCCCCCCCCCCCCCCCCCCAGCGCTCTGAATTAGTCGAGGCGTGTCTCGTCAGGTAAGTTGACTTTTGGAGGACTCAAGAGATGGTGTGGAAGAATTGATATTATATAGCTGGTTCCAGTATGTAATTGCTTTCACGAACAATTAGTATTTAGTAGAGTTGAAGTCAAATCAATTCAGAATCAAATGAATAGATCGATTCAACGCTCCAAACGATATGTTCGATATGGTTCTTATTTTCTGATCACTCGTGTTGCTTGAGTCGACGTCTAGTTCACAACCGATATGTTTTTACATTAATTTTAATTCAAAACGACAGATCACACTTAGACCAATAGTCATATTTGATGTCAGCTCTCTGTAAAGAGGCCGTAATACTCACCCATGACCCGCATACGTTGACAGCAATGATAGTAAAAATGTGTTTTCGATTTGTTCCACCACGTGCAGAGTTCAGATTTGGCGAAAAATTCTGATTTCTTTAAAAGGGCTTTAAATTAATCTCCGCGACCAGTTTGACTAATTGTGATGTGCTGATTTCAAAAATATTATTCATTTTGTGATTAAACTTATATTGAGATAAATTATTTATAAATCCATGCTTCTCTTTTTTCGCTCTGTAACCTTAATTAATGGATCTCAAAAAAGCTTGCACACAGGATAAGATGGGACCTTACGAGTTAGTTTTTGAAACAATGATGCCTCCAAGGATAAGTATATTCATTCATTATTGTGTGTACGAATTAGCAAAAGACGCATTCCACTACACGATCGTCAGATACTATTTTGAAGAAAAATTCGTGTTGAACATTCTGTCCCAATGCTAATATAAAAACCCTTCTCTGGTCACTGGATCATAATTCCAAACTGATTCATTTAATCAATCAAATTTGGTCTGTGGATTTCTTTCATTATTTGTAATTTAGTTTTGATTAGTGACTGCACTTTTATTTAACAGCATTCCATTGAGTCAAAACACTTAGAGAAGACCTGGATTCCCTGGACAACTGGGGTGGAGTTTTATCCTGATAGTGTAATGTGCTAGTTGTAAGCCACAGTAGAGAAAAGCCACAACTGACTACCACCTTAATGTGTAGGTCCTAGTACATTCCATCATCCTAGAAGGCACCATGCAGGAGGATGGAACATGGAGTAATCAAAATGAGGAAGCCGCAAAGTGATGAAACACAACCTTAAGGTTCCTGCATAGAATGCAAAAGCTATAGAACATAAAGCCTACAAGATTCTCGTAAGACTTGTCTTGGAATCAACTCTGTAGTTTGGGTCCTGCACAGCCAGAAAGATAAAGTCTATTGAAAAAAGAATGGTACGGGCAGCTTGCTTTGTCTTGAACAGTCACAGAAACACCAGCAGAGTATTGGGAGATGCTCAACTCACGACAGTGGCCCCTACTTGCTCAAAGACATACTCACTGTCTTTAAAAAAAATATCAACAAGCTCATGTCAGTCAAAAGCAATATATAGAGGTTGGGCATCAACACCAAGAGTATTATTGTTTTCTAGGATTAAGACATTCTAAGTTCTAACTAAATTAACTAGATAATTAAGACAAACAAGAAAATAATTGTAAAACATCAATATTTATACCTCTGAATATCACTGACTCACAACGAGGTTTTACATTAAAGGATCTAAGAAATTGCAAAGTATTCTAAAAATGTCAGTTAAAATCATCACTTTTGCATTTACTTCACTCAATGACCTGGCAATCTAGCAGCATACTGTACTTCTATCACACTAATTTTGAAATCTTTTCACACTTCACTTGGTTGGAATAAAACTCATGAAATCTGAATTCATGACAAAATATAGACATTTGTATACAATCTAAAAACACAGATTCGCACTACATAGTAGAATCTAAAACAATCAAAGATAACATGAATAAATCAAAACTTAGCTGCACAAAAATGGTGAAATTTATCAACTCAAAACTAGATTCTAATTTTTTTTTAAACAATGCAACAAATTTTGAAGTTCATAATGTTATTTCTAATTTTAAACATTTTAAATAAGAATTTGGCAGCACAAAAACAATGATTTTCATTGGAAAGAGAGAGAGTAAAATGCTGGAAAAATAGATCTCCACACAAAGACAACCACCATTGATAAAAGTTCTGGTGTAAAAATACATCAATAAATAAAATACATACAGTGCTTCTCTGTTTGTCCCTTTGTTCATTAGTGCTCAAACATAGTCAATTAATACATGGCTTAAACAGTGGAGACATTTTACAATTTAAATCCTCTTATAAATGAGTAAAATAAAATCTTGACAGCAGTTAATTGTATATAGTTAAAACTACTGACTATTTACTATTTAAGGGGGTCTTTGATATGTGTCAACCCGCCATTTTACTGTGAGTCTAGCCCATGATACATGGACTTAGGCTTAAAATGATAATGATGATGATCTAGTAGTATGTGCTGTTTCTGATAAAATGTATAAAATAGAGATTAATTATATCATAATATTGATTTGGTTTAGGAACCATGCGTATGCTGCGTCCATACATAGAATATAAAATCTTGGATGACATCAACTTGACCTAGTAGCTTAAAACATGAGAGTGAGATATATCATTCTATTCAATAGTAGTTTGAGAAACAGCCCTGTGTTTGGTGGACATTAAATACTCAATAAATATGGAATACTAGAAATACAGGAAAAATACTATAATAAGAAAAGAAAATTCCAAAATGTAATAGGAAGACCTATAGAAGAATTGACATAAGATTGTCTTGGATGAACAAACAGAAACAGTGTAGGCAGAAGCATGATTTGACATTCAGAAGAAAAGGTGGATTGATGTAACACTGACAGGTTTAATCAAAACATGAAGAGGTAAACAAATGTGTGGTTGAAATAACTTTGGGCAGATTTATACTATGAAAGTATTCTTACACCTTTGTAACAAAATTATAATAAAATTAATGACTTTGTATTTGTGCATATTATGCTATTGAATTGTTCACATCATCATCAATCTTATAGTCCATGTTTCCCTGGCAAGCCACTGATTAGACCTGGCTATGTAATTTTCTGGTGCAATGCATGTTTAAATTAATGAGTGACATAAATGTGGAGACAAAACACCAATTCAATAATAAACAAATGGCATAAAGGGATGTTTGCACTGTCGATACTTGAGTGTTTGGGTTAAACACTCAAAGCAATCACATCCTTAAAGAAGTCTGTTTAAGCTTCTAATTATTTAAAGTAAGTTGACGATACTTTAAAGTAAAATGTTGCTATCATAAATTTCCGTACAAAAAAATACATCTTAACAAGTCATTCATTCTAGCTAAAAGTTAAGTATATGACAACAAGATCACAGACATGTTCCAACTCCACATCTATACATAATATCTTAAAACGACAACATAAAATATCAAAATAGTCTTCTTGGCTTAAAGAGGTAGTGCATTTGATATTGCAAATATCTATTCTAAAATATGGCATGCCATTTTGTCATATGATGGATTATTCAAAGAGAACAAATGAAAGAACTAAATCACATTTCATAGATCATTTATATCTTTGTCATACAAAATAAAGTAGACTCCACTTATTATCACACCCTTGGGATCTCTACATACTGTGATAATAAGCAATGTGATAATAAGTGGACTCCATTGTGGTAACATTCACTCTGCCTCAGTTATGTAGATCGATTTGTCAAAATATATTAAGAGAAAATATACAAATAAACATCAAATCATAAATAAATGTGTAAAACAAGTAGGAAGACCTATAGGAGAATTAACATAAGATTGTCTTGGATGAACAAACAGAAACAGTGAACGACATTACATGATTGAACGATTCTGCTTCAATTTGTTTAAGTAAAGAGGTTGACACTAATTATATGCATGTGTATCTCAAAGAGGAAATTCAGTTGAAGAACTATATCTTGCAAAAAGAGATCAAGTTTCAAAACCATGGCACAACTTGACAGCTAAAGATTGATGCTTTCAGGAACAATCCTATAATACTTCTAACACTACTTTCCTTTATCTTATTGGCCCTGACATAGATAAATATTATCAATTATATGGTCAAAGACATTTATATTTAAAACGTTTCTTACCATTTAAGACCAAAATATATAGGCAGTAAAAATAGGCAAAGACATAAGAATTCAGGAATATACTAAAATAAATATTTTTAACTCTGTAGACATATTTCAAAAACATCTTGGTTATATTGAGAGGAATAATCTAATGAATAAATAAATATTGTAAAATTATAATTACTTGTGCATATAATATCACCTATGGTGAACCTCAAAATTATCAAACAGAAACTAGTAAACACAACCAGACATCAGAAAATTCAAAGACTTTCCACAAAAAGGCAGTGTTTGTGAACATAAGTTAAAATTGTGCATTACTGTAGCAATCTTTATGGATTTAGTTACATTGGTTTCAATCAGACTTGGTTTTTATAAAAACGAAAATGGGTACTATTTTAGTCCCTTTGTTCTGTTCTACTTAAATTATGAAACTTACTCCCGATCAAAGTGTTCCACAAGACGCAAATTTACAAACTTTATATCTCCGATATTTTTTATCTACACATAATCTTGAACATTTGGAACAAAATTGAAGTCATTTCAATGTCAAATGGGGTAGATATAGCATTGTACAAGGCTTATATATCTTAACAAGGCCATTAATCATTAGCCTACAGGCCTAGTAGATGAAATAAGAACTTGTGAGACACATGAACCATCTACACCTGGGTGACAATTTGACAGATCCTTGTGCACTATATCACATAGAGGAACACACAAAAAAGACAAAATTAAAAACATATGAGATTTATGGTGTAAATGACTTCATTTGATCATCAGTCTGTAACAAAGGATTGCAATACTGTAAGTAAGATGGGTAACTAACTACAAAGTCACAATATTTAGCATGTTATCATTTAAAACTTAAAATATAAAATATGGAGGGATATCTGGTTTTGCAGTGACAAATAATTGAATACAAATAATAACAGATTCACAATATCTTTTGAGCTACACTTACAACCTTTGACCTAACCTACACTTACAAACTCTGACCTAACCTACATTTACAACCTTTGACCTTGCACAAGGAGTATATCACAAACATGTTGATGCTTTGTTTTAGAAAGCTCCCGTCACAATTGTATTAAGCTGTTAATTATTATGCAGTCAGCGGTCAGGATTTAATAAAATGACAGAATTTACTGTGACAGATTTACAAAACAACTAACTAGGTCCTAACTCCAGGGTTTTACAAAATGTCCAACTCTTGACTCACACTTAAACTAGACCCTGTTTTATAATATATTTCAAAATTGCATCAATTTATAGAACTTCATTCATATCTTTATATCAAACTGTGACAAAAGATTAAAATACTGGTTGAAAGTGAAATAGTCTAACAAGTGTTTTTTTTACATAAAAATGTATGAACAATGTGAAAATATGTAATAACAATTTCCTTTTGGGGCTCACTCAAACTCAGACTTATACTTATCAACAACAAAAATTAAAGTTGTTTGGTTAGGAATACATGCCCCCAAAAAATAGGGTAGGTACGTCGGATTTTTGTTTTTAGAAAAAAGGGTATTCAAATAGCCAAAATTGGTAAAAATATCGGGTTTTCACGTTTTTTTTTGGAAAATGTTAAAAAACATCTAGGTTGGTCGGGTAACACTAACCAAACAACTTTTTTTTGGCCATAGCAAAAGTTGTTATTCAACTTGCAACTAATGTCTCATTTTGATGTTAATAATCACAAAAATCAATATGAACATTGTGATTGTTTAGCAAAATGCCTCATCTTTACCTCATTTGATCTTCATATCACTTTGATATTCCAAAACAAATTGAGTGGAAATAAAAAAAAATAAAAATTTTGAATGAGTCAAAATATGCTGCCTTTGCAAAATGATAGTAAAGACTTCTGTCATTAGCAAAATCTGCCTATCTATTGTTAAATTATTCAAGGTTTGATGAATTCTGAATGAAAACTTTCATAAACAATAAAAGTTCATGGCCACTTCTATAATTGTCAAACACTGGAATGACTAATAGGAAATAAAACACAACATTTTCATAATGTAATCACCTTGAACACATGTTAATAGTATGGCATTCAATATCAAGGAGCTGTGTCATGTTTTTAACATCCAATGTCTCAAGCTGACACATCCAAGTTTCATTGCGTGAACTTCTATCCAGATTGACTGGCTGCATGTTGGATAATAATAAGTTTCACTATTCAATGAAAGGACAATATTCTTCACTCTTTGCATTCACATAGGAAATCTCTTGCTGCGTATGTAGCAAAACTGTGCAATTGCTGCAACCATAGCAAGTATCTGGGGAAAAGAACAAAGTGTGAAAGTCACTAAAGCATTATCAAATTGAAGTAGAATTAGACAATAACAACCTTATACTAGCACAGAAAAAACAAATACATCCTATATACCCTTAAATCTCACTTAACATTTTTTAAGGAATGGAAATTGTAAAAATTGCATTAGGCCAAACAAAAAAAGGTCTGTTTCCACCAACATGGCCATACAAAATAGGGTAGGTAGGTAGGGATTGAAATTTTTATTTTTTTTTTAAATTTTTTTTACTCGCGATGAACAAGTTTTAAAAACATCAACAAAATCCAACTGAATGCCAAAAAATGTTGCGATTGCTGGATTCAAGGAGACCAGACAGACTGTACTTCCACTTTACATTGATAATCAGTTCAGAATAGGATCTCCTATTAAAAAATCTAAAAAAAATATTTTTTCCGAAAACTTTTCAAAAATTGAAAAAATCTGGTAGGGTCGGGAGGGTAGCGGTAGGGTCGGTCGGATGGGTGGAAACATACCTATTTTTTTTTGGCCTTATAAAAAATGTGTTAACAAGAATCAGGGGGACTGTCTAAGTTTCTTCCACATAAGATTCTTTCAGGAAATATTGCACAGAAATAAGCTTCACATGCGCAAAACATAAATATTGTTTTAATAACAACCACATTAAATGTTTCAACATAAAGCCAATAACTGATGAGCTGAGATAGAAATTGTCAGTGCTAAGAACAATATTGGTGGTAAACATAATTGCATTAACTTACCTGTACACAACCAACAGTGACCCCTGTGACCCCAAGCACATACATATTATGGGTGAACCAGTACTCGATTTCTTCCAGACAACCCTAAACAAAATAAGAAATTATGTTCCGTTTTCATCATAAATACCAACACAAAAGCCACTAAATTCTAGAAGATTAATAATTCATAATTCAGTAGTTTGTGAGCTAAGTGAATTTGATTTAACTATTGAAAGATTCATTACTTCCGATTGTGTATGTGACCATCATGTGGATTACTAGAGTTCCATTTCAAGTTAGGGACAATATTTTCTGGTGCCTCATAAGAGTGGTGATGATGATGTCCCTTTATGAGTGATTTAATAATTGACAGTGCACTGGTGGGGCATTCAGCATTAAGAATGCACGGAAATGTAGCACAATTTAGAGACTTTCGGACAGAGCATTCCTGTGAGATGTATCCAGCAGCATTTTGCTACATGAACAAACCAAAATGAACCATGCTGATTGTGCTAGCAAACCGATTTCTGCAAACATTGTCCTTATGTATTTCCTTCGAATTGAATCAACAACACAACTGATTAATTATGTAGTTTTCCTTAAAGCAAATTATGCTTAACAATCAACATTCAGAAAATCCTTAGATGGGAATATATTCTTAAACTTAATTCTCTTCTCTTGTAATACATAATTTACAGTGTAAGTCGGTACAAAAAGCCTAAGCAATACACCTTTTGGTGCTAGCTTTAGTACATAGATTTAATGGTATGTTCTTCATATGTGTGAGCATGTAAAAACATTTAAAAAATAACTTTCTTATAAAGTACTAACCGGTTCAAACCACTTCTTTGGGTCTTTATTCCTGCCACAATCTTTTTTTGGCTCTTTACAACAAGAATCTGGCACTCTTTTAAGGTCAGGCCAAGCTCTCACATGGAACCAGTCAGAGTGGTTGTTTACACCACAGCATCGGAGCTAATCAATTGAAAATAATCATTATAAAACCAAATATAGGCTGATCCAATGAAACTTACGACAATAAGCACATTTTACATTCATTAAAAAAGTAAAGTAAAGTAACCCAAACAACGACAAAATTTTCTTATCACTAAAAAACCTAGACTGATGTCAGTCTGGAACTACAACAGCAAAAAGTTGTTGGTAACTTAAAACCTTAAATCTTCTAAAAAAAAGTCCTTTAAAACAATTGTGAATGAGATTTGCCCCCTTTTATTTTTCATTATTTTTTGTTGCCACAAAGCTGTAACTTAAACATTTGATATTTATAAAGAATCTTCTTTATATCTTTAAAAACTTATTTTTTAATTGTTTGCAAAACTTAAAAGAAAACATTGCAGAAATTAATATAGGAATATACTATTTAACATAAAAGAAGCAACCACAAGCAACAATCCCTTATTGATAGTTCCCAGATGCAAATATTCAGCCATTAAGAATCAAGATCTAAGATACATCAATTTTGAAAATTGAACACTGCAAGGCTTCGCTGGCATCACCAATAAAATAACTTTGTGGAAACATATCACATAAGTTAAAAGGCTAATCATTTGACTCACATCTCTTTGCACTTGATCTAGCATGACTGACCAGCCTTGAGAGTCTCTGTCCATAAGAGAACTGTTGCCATCAGCTAGCTCAACTTGTAACTCTGTACGATAGTCATAGCGAATACCTCCTATCAATTCTTTGTAGACAATGCCCTTCACCTGAAGGAGGGGAAACATCAGTTTGTAATTATTAGTTTCACATTATTATTTCACCGATCCTCACAAGGTTGTATCTTTTCATCATTGTTTATTATTATTATATTTTTTTTTAGTTTTGTATTTGTTTGACCTGTTGAAGGCAATTTTTCCGAAATATTGTTGATTTTTTGTTCCCGTTTTTTCGTCCCAGGTGTTTGAATGATCATTCTTTCTTGCTAGTTTCACAGTACACAAGCAGTATGAAGTCTTAAAACTAAATGAAATTGGTGGCTTAACATATATAATATAATACTTTAAAAATATACATTTGTGTAGATGAGAAAGTTGGTTGCTATCATGGCTATATTGAACAACCATTAACAGGCAGAAACCGCCAAAATGTGTCCTTAAAAAGGTCCAAGTATGAGGGTTACCACTTTAATGGTAGTAGGGTGGGGGAGGAGTGCACTGCACACTGTAACTGTACACCCTTTTACATTATTCATGCCAGGGCAAAAGCACAGCAACACAGCCAATTTAGGAATAAAACTCAGCTATACAAAAACGGAAGGCAGTGGTTACACAGCCACTACTAATTATTTGGAAGATGTGACCACTGGTCTAACGACTAATAAGTTTTGACTGTGTCTAATGTGTACTTAGGAAAATATTCATAGAAGACCAGATCTTGCCTAAAGCTCTGTCTTCAAATAAGTGGTAAAACTTTTCATATTTGCCAAATGTATGGGTCTGAAGTACCCCAATTGAAGTTAAAAAATGATACCACATCTAATCACAACAGTAGCACTACTCATATACAATGTATCTACATAATATAATTCAAAATTTGTTTATTTATGATTCGATGATAGGTTGCCTAACTTCAATGGCTTTAAAGAACTAAAAAGCCCGAAAATCACTAATCTGTCATGGCCGGAAATCTTTCATTCATGTTTAAACAACATTGAAGTGAAGAAAGTCGTATGTGTGTCAGCCTGTGAGTTACGTTTGACGGACAATTGCATCGGAAATACCATTAAACATATCCTATTTGTACCTGATATCCAGGGCGCGAACGCCCAGTCACGTGCAAGAATGCCCAAACCGACTCACGAATCTCCTAGTCAAGATGCTGTTTGACACATTTATTACGCCTACGGGACTTGCCAAACAGATACCAATTTAGGTAGAGGATTAACAACGTAGTCAAACTTGACGGAAACAAAAAGGAAATGTTTGTAAATGAAACTATCCAGTAGGTTTCTGATTCACTTTCCGGTAAAGCGTCGGATTAATAACCGAAAAATTCTGAGCATTCATTTTGCCGGAAATTGCTGGATTACCGGAAGAATTTACACCCCTGTAATGTTTCCTCAAAATCAATTAAGGGATGACCAATAATAAAAAATGTGTGGTTTTTCATGCCCAAGAACAATCTATACAATGGTTTTCCTGTCTTAACATATTAGATAATAAAACATGTGTATTGATGGTTGTGGAAAGGCCTATCTTTTAAACTCATTTTAAGTCCTCCATTCTTTGTATCTCTAAAAGAGTCAATAACTTACCTTTTCTTTGTTTACAAGGGCCAGTGTACCAGCTGCAATTTCAATTGCAAAAACCAGAAGAACCAAGATGAAATACTGAATGAAAAAGATATTTTTTTGTTCTTATAATAGATTAAGTCATTTTATTTTCAAGTAAAAAAGAATATTTTTCAAAATAAACTAAATTAAGCAAATAAAAACTCCATGAAAACATTAAATTTGCAATTTTTATCACGCTATTTTCATACCTAAATAAACAGTCTTCATTGTAGGATCATGCTTGCAGTTTAACTAGTCCAAAACTAATTCAAATTAAGTGGCTGTGGCTTTATTTTTAGTTAGTATAATTTCATATTCATTCGACTTAGTTAAATTTCATCTGATAAAACAGAGCTGTTAAGAGATGATGAATAACATGTGTCATAATGGCTGTTGATGCATGGTACTGCGGTTATTCAGATACTTATCTGCCCTCCGACGGAGGGCCCCATCACTTCACAGGTGATGTATAACATGTAAATCACCATTTACGCTACTTATTCACATATTACTTATGACTAGTAAGTTGTAAGATAGGTCTTTCTAACAAAGAGACAATATCTTAACTTTTTGCTATGTGTTAAACATCTCCATTAACACATGGAAGGTTATCTTGGCAACAACGCTACCCAGACAGTTTTACGAGCTGCCACACAGAGGTTGTAAGGTGAAGCACTACTCGCATATCCTATCCAGTCACAGATCACTTTGGCCTGAGGATATGGTTTCTTTTCTGTTAGAATAGAATTGAAGTACCTCCATAGGCAAAAGAAAACTGTTGGATATGGCTTTATTCAGCTTGTAGTGTAGTATACTTGTCTGATGCTGTAGTAATATATATATTTATTACGCTTAAATGACCTATTAGCGCTGTAAAACCTTACATTATATTTTACAGTTCACTTATCATTAAAATGCCAAACTGTCTACAAATACTTATACTAATGACATTACATGTTTCTTTTGCTTAAATGAAATGTGGTTCTGCAGGGAACCTTAACATAAAGTGGATTACAATATCAAGCAAAGTCTGTATAAAAAATGTAATATTACGGAACATCTCATGTATGCGTGTATCATCATATACAGTAAAACAGTTATGCTTTTTATACTTACCCCAATGAGTAGACATTGGTTTTCCATGAAAGCACCAAAGCAGCCCATGAAGCCTATAGCAAGGATCATGATTGCTACAACAATACCCAGGGAGGAAGCACTCAGGTAAGAGTAAGTTGGAATGACAGACACAGTTGGTCCTTGTGAGCCCCACAGCCAGATAGCCACTGCTAGAAGACCACAACCAACAAGCTATGTCAAAAGAGAGAAACAAAAATTTCTTAAGATCATAAATCTAGAATGTAACCTATAATGAATAAATATAAAAATTAAACATTTCTTAGGGCTTGATTGTAAATGCATCTACCATTATCATTAAGATCAACAATAAATCATGATAATTATATCAAAATCTACCCTCAATTTTTTTTTAATTGGACCACATTGCCGAAGTGTGCATAATAGATTTCAGACTTTAACAGGCTTATAAAATAAAGCTACAGATAAAACATTAAACATTTTGTTCACTTGCTACCAACTTGGTAAGAATGATCTTTCATTAGTGATTGTTTTATTATTCATGTGTTGAAGCACTTAGTTGGTGCTTTTGACTTCCCTCAACAAAAATGACAATGACTGCTACTATCGATCTTCAGAAATGAATCTAGTTGAAGTGACAGTTGGAAAAGGCAATTATGAATTATACCTCAAAATAAACTAGATGAGACTATGGTGAACAGTTACTTTGCCTGAAGATGGTAAAACTCTGTTTATCATCACTTTATTATTGTCCAAATTTTGCGGTCCTGGGCATCTTCCTAGTGATTCTCAGCTCCTGATGTCCCTTGTGTGATGCGGTCAATCCATCTTGCCTTTGGTCTTCTTTGGGCCATTTCCCTTCTACTTTTATGTTCATCAGTGCTTTCACTTGGTGTTCATCTGTCATTCTCATCACATGCCCATACCAGTGCAGTCTCAACTCTCTAGTTTTTTTTTCCTTTGATATGTTGTTCGACTCCTTACTCCCCTTCTATCTCTTAGTAAGACACCCTGGATTTTTCTTAGCCGTCTCATTTCCGTTGACCCAAGGATCTATTCCTTCTTTTCCCAGACCCCCCAGCACTCGCCTTAATACAGCATTACCAGTTTGATCACTGTTTAAAACTACACAAAAGAAGTCGTAGCGCCTCAGGTGATCTCTAGAGCATATAAAAAGTTAAAAACAATTTGTTACAAATTTAAGTGGAACTTACCCAAAGGAAAACATTGAATCCAAAAAAGATGTACTTGACAACACAAAAACTTGTCTTTTCTTTTCCCATATTGTCAGGTGTTTTATCAGACTGCGGCTGTTGCCTGTCAACATAAAAATACTTAAGTTGTAACAAAAATTAATCTTTAAAAATGATGAACTAGTAGTTCAAAAAGAGTTAAATTTAAAGCATCAGTCAACAGGGAATACATTATTAGTAAGAAAGTGCATATTTTTTTAAATGTTCAGTTTTTTTTAGAATGTTTAGTTTTCATATTTCATGGCAGCTTACAATAGACATATTTGGGATGAATTTATCTTTTCTGTACACAAATTCAATTTCTTTTCATAAGCTGGCTATCAGATTAATAGATGGTTGCTGGTCTTAAAGAATAATCTGTTTACTCTTGCTATTTTAAATACAATAATACTAATACAAGAAATTCAACTTTTAAACCGTACAAAGAATTTGCTAGTTCATCCTCTAGATGTAGTTTTTTAACAGTTAGAGTCAACAGTCTGTGGAACTCACTTTCTGCTCCAACAAGACAGGCATCTGACTCTTAAAATTCAAAATTGGAGTTGATCTACACTTGACAAATATGTCTTTTATGCCAATGTTTTTAAATCTTATCAAACAGTTTTCACATGTCTTATTGACTAGTCTATGTTTTTAAAAGTAAATTTAACATTTTTTTACATTATATCAACCTGTAAAAAGTATGCATGCGCGCAAGTTTTTTTTTATGAAAGACAAGAGAGAGGCGACACTTGAAAGACCAATAGGTCTAACAGAGTGAGTCACGATCATCATGTAATCAAGTAAAAAATTAAAAACTGAGTTCAGTATTTTACAGTTATTGGTTTAAGTTGTCTCACTTTCAGTCACACTCATTGTTTGCAGCATAGTAGTGCATAGTGACTACCCATTTAGGTCATCCCATGGAAATCCATAGTATCATACAACACAAGAAGTCAATAATTATAATAGGGGTGGGGAATAAAAGGGTGATGTATTAAATTGAAAAGGTCTCCACCTTATATGATGCAGGATAGTTTCTTGAGCATTTTGGTATAATTTTTATTGAAATCAGACAAATACTCAGATGGAGCCGCCCAAATTACTATGTGGGTGTTTGGAGTTTGACGCTAGTATTTTCCTATAATATATATATGTCAATTAATTACGAAGGACCATTTCCTGCCCTAAATCCCATGTAAATGTTGATATTTTTGTGCAAGCCATCAAATTTAACTATTAACTATATCGTGTCAAAATTTAATTTTTAGCAAAACTAAAGCTCTTCTTGATTCAAAAGGTTTTTTACTATATAAAACCAATAAACCTTATTTTATATAGTAAAAAAAACTTTTAAATCAATAAGAGTTCATAAAAAGCTTCAATTTTGCACAAAATGAAATAATGATACTAGATTTGGATCCAGCACACCCAAAATAGTCAAAAAGGATAGTTCACACAAAAATATTGACATTAATATTGGCTTTTGGGCAGGAAATGTTCCTCCGTAATTAATAGCCACCAATTACTGGCATATTACCACGGCAGGGTTATCCTATTTGACAACCCATTGATAGGACTCAGTGTATATAACTTTGCCCGGATGACACTCTGAGCAGCCCTCAAGGGATCTTTAACGTGCTTCACACGGGGCCTACATTTTTATCTGCTGTCTCTGATGGGACTATGTGATTGATCCTGCCTATCAAAGATCTAGGGTCTACATGATGTGTGTAAGCACAAACCGTCATTACACCATCTCTCATATATTTTCACAGTTCTTCTTCTTCCTTTGATCTCCCAAGCTCAACTTAGTGAACACTACTGGAGATTTTTGATAGGACTCAGTGTATGTAATTTTGCCCGGATGACACTCTGAGCAGCCATCAAGGGGTCTTTAACTTAAGCGTGCTTTCACACTGGGCTCCGGATTATCGTCCGTCTCCGATGGGACTGTTGAAAATCTTTCACCTACAGTACAGAGGGAGTTGAACCCATGACACATTTGTCTTGACAACCTCTTGAGATCACATAATCGAGTCCAAACTCGGCCTCGTAGACCACTGGCCCATGCCATGATGATAGCGTTGGCGTTATTTCCTGATGAGTTACCATCTACATATACCAGTTTTTATAAAATTCCATAGAGTATTTCTTAATGAATTTGAGGTTAAAAACAGATTCGTTGCTATGGCTTAGGTACGTCAAATGTGCAATCTACAAGGGAACTGATATTTAGGAAGAACACACAACAACAGAGAACATGAGTCTATGACTGGAGACTGGAGAGAGTGACGACAGTCTGATGATGAGTAAAACATTTCTGGGCTCGGTCTGGGTTTTTTTTATCCATTCCCTGCTTATAAAATTTCAATTTGGGAATTGCAGCGTAGAAAAAGAAACCAAATTACTTTAGAATTCAGCTGGAGTTATCTGAAAATCTTCAGATTTAAGACACACAAATGAACATCAACGAATGTTGAGATCATAATATAAACACAATGCCGCCATTTTGAATTGAGAATGTAAAAGACAAAAGGACTGTCAAGTTATTATTAAGGGACACAACCAAACGATGACAAATTTGAGTGTCGCATGTCAAAAACGTTGTCCCCCTTTCCCTTGTGATATAATTTATGAATTTAATTTACGCTGGCTTACAGCATCTATTTTATAATTTTATAAAATGTTTGAAGTTACATTGCTACTCTTGAAGTTTTGGTACCGGTCGGTTATTTTAAGATTGACAAATGACGATTACATTGTGCATCACACTGTGATAATTATCCACATCCATTTCACACAGTTAAGAGGTCGCATTATAATCACTGTTAAACTTTTAACATAACAAGTTGAAAATGTCACCTAAAGTCGTGTGGTAGAAGAGCATCATGATGAGAAATCTGATAATCCGCCATGTTTCCAACTGAATGAGCTCACTTTTTAACGCAGGTAAATGAAATAGCAGAAGGATGACCTAGTTCAGGGAAGGTTGGCACAGTGGGCGGATCTAATTTTGACGAGTTTCCCATCTTGCTAATCTGAGAAATCGGCCAAGGTCGAAATAGGAGCAGGTATCTTGTGATAACATAAAGCAATAGACGATTCTTTTACACACATTAATTCACTCATATGGTATTCATTAATGGGCCTCGCTCAAGTCCGCCTCGCTACTCGCTACATGTGCACTGGGTTTAGTTAAACTGTTTTGTTTAGTGTTTAGTTATCTTGTAAGTTATAGTGTTAATGCAAGTGTATATATATCAAGGTAAAGCCACAATCATAGGACCTAGGAATCCTGTTTGACAATGAGCTTAAGTTTGAAAGGCACATTACGGAAAAAGTGAACAAGGCCAACCAA
>JAUUEB010496057.1:0-10509 GCA_032362205.1 Clione limacina
TTGTTCCGGTCTCAGAACTAGGATGTAATATATGGTTCCGGTGTGCAACTTTATCGTGCAAGGAAGTGCACAATGTTGTGTCTGATGATCGGGGTTGTACTCTCTACGAGTACTCATTTTTTCTAGTATTAAGATACATTCATTTGTCAAATTTATAAATCCAATAGCTCAAACTTCAAAGAAAGCCACCCGATACTCAAATTGACGAGGGAATTGCCTCATTGTTGTCAAGATCAAAGGGACACATAGGTGATTTCTTTTGATTAATATAGAGAATATAATTTTGATCATTCCAATTATCAATTTTGTTGTTTTTCTACTACTAATATTAAGATTATATAAAACGATTCAACTCGTAAAGATCGGTGCCATTGATATGATCAAAACAGGTGAGCCAACTTCAACACTATTTTTTCGGCCAGGATAACAACAGCCTCCAAGGCAACAAAGACCTATCTTTTCACTGTGTTTTTCGATTAATAAATTGTTTATAAAAACATATCCCAGTACTTATAGCAAACCCTTTCCGCAACTACTTTTGACTTTTGGCATAACAATAAAACGACCCAAGGATTTTTTGGGGGTGGGGTTCACGCTCACCTTTAAAACAGAAACTGCCAGCGTCAACTCAGGTTTGTATATATCATATTCTCAGTTGTTCTGAAAGTGTCCGACTTTACTTAGGAGAGAGGGATGTATAGTATTGAGTATTTAAAACTTTTTCATTTTAAACGTATCTTACTCTAATTGAATAGCTGCTTAGGCCAAAAAATATAAATTATCTCGAGTACTAACCGTTGAAGACATTATTTAAAAGTCCTTTTCCTTGTTGTTCTACATTTGTCACATAAAAACATCAAATTAACAAACAAGCCAAAACGTTCGAAAGCTTTTCCCCCTATTGGTGAGATGGTCTCCCCAAAGGTCAATCTATGAAAAAAGTACGGGATATCGAGTTTAAAGATCAAGATATCCGTGATGCAAGCATTAATTTTTATATGATATAAGGGACCGTTAAAAAATTATGTAATCTTTTTTGGGTCATTTCTGACCCCCTCCTCCTTGTAATCTTTTGCTGCCCCCCCCCCTGGATTACGTATTTTTTTCAACACAGTTACATACATTCATGAAAACCAAAAGGATATTATTTTGCTCTCCCTTTGTTTTTTCAGACTTTGGTAACAAATATCAAGATGAATCTTTGTTCTTTCTTATTATTTGATTTTTTTAAATAATTTCACATCTGAAAAACTGCCATTTTCTACTTTAAAATTTTGTTTACTTTTCTTCACCCCCCCTGTAATCTTTTGGCTTAAGAAGAGAAAGATGATACCTTTGCTGAAAGAAAGAGAATGATAAATTAATTATGCCAGCAGTTAGTCGATTTCCCCTGAAAAATATTTGATTGAATGTTCCTTCCGATGAGGTCATAGTCATTGTTTTGTGCGCTGTGTGCACATTACTTCTTCTTCTTGATCATTTGCTTTAACCTCGTTAGTGTACTGCTTTTAACACACTCATGTTTTTGCCCAACACATGTTTTGAATAAACACTTTCGTGCTTCCCTTCGCCCAGAGGGCGGCCACTATCCGTCTTCAAAAGTACTCTTTTTTATTTAGACTGTCAGAGTCCGACAGTTTTTGGTAGTACATTTCTTTTGAGATTTTTTTTTTGAATGAGCAACCACCAGGGGATCTTTAGCATGCGACTACCACAGGGCCGAGGTTTTTATCGCCCGTCTCCAATAAGACTAGATACATGATCCTGCCTACCATGGATCGTGGACATGCAAGTACTGATCATGAAATCTGTTTGCACGAGCGGTATGCACCCACCACATTCCAGGATAGCTTTACACATTTTTTTACCTTAAAAAATGTGCCCATTGACGGGGTTAACCCACAATGTTTTTTCCAGCCACCGCCTCAAAAGATCAAATATCGCTCTAAAGATCAGGTGACTAGACCACTCTGCCATCCTGACCACTGCACACCATTGATTATAATCCCTTTGTTTCAATTATCTACTTCCATCTGTATGATTGTGCTAAAACTAATTATTTTGTAACTGTTGACAAATGGATCATCCGAGTGGTGATGGCCATTCATGACCACTGCAAGAGTGCAGTCAGCGTGAACGGCTCAATTGGCGACGCCTTCAGCATCAAGGTTGGTATGCACCCAGGCTCTGCTCTGATCCCTTTGCTGTTCATCATCGTCATGGATGCCCCTCCAAGAGTTTCAGAACTGGGCTACCATGGGAACTGCTTTACCCAGATGACCTTGCGTTGATGGCTAAGAGTCTCTAGGACCTGGACACACAATACACAGCGTGGAAGAACGGCATGAGAGTTAATGTAAAGAAGACCAAAGTCATGGTCTCCCGCCGTGACTGCAAAACTCAAAACAAGTCTGGCAAGTTCCCATGTGGTGTGTGTCTGAATGGAGTTGACAGTAACTCGATCTTCTGCCCCCATTTTAAGCGCTGGATCCATGGCAGGTGCAGCAGACTCAAAGTAGATCTGACCAAGGCAGTGGAATTCATATGCCATAAGTGTAGTGATGCAATGCCACATGACGATCTACACCCTATCTCAAAACAAGTCAACCTTGCTGGAAACAACCTTGAAGTGGTGGACAAGTTCTGCTACCTTGGTGACATCCTGGATGTGGTGCAGAATCTAGCTCAATCACAATAGTAAGCTGCGGCTGGAAGAAGTTCAGAAACCTCCTTCCCCTGCTTGGTTCAAAGGCAATGTCATTAAATGTTAAGGGCAAGATATACAAGGCCTGTGTGCAGCCTGTTCTACCATACGGAAGTGATGCCTGGACCTCCTTGATGGATGACGAAGATAGGTTTGGCAGGAATGAATTGTCGATGATTCGTTGGATGTGTGGCCCCTCCGCTAAAGATCAGTCCAGTAAGGAGCTTAGAACCAAAATGAGTATTACCCCTATCACTGCTTCATGCAGCATGGCAGGCTGCAAATGTTAGGGCACATTGAGAAAGTAGAAAGACAGCTGGCTCAGAAGAATACAAGCCCTAGTGGTACCTGGGAACCCAGGAAAAGACTGACCCCCAAAATCGTGGCGCAAAATCATAGAAGACGACTTGAAAGCCAAGAGGCTACGACCAAGACAAGCCCAGGACTGCAACACCTTGAGATCCCTCATTCATTGTGAAGTCTGACCCATGAAACATGGAAAATTACTATAAACATAGATGATGATGATTTGAACAAACATGTGTCCATAAATTTTAGCTTAATTTTTCTTCTTTAAATAGCAAATGATTCTGATTCCTGACAAGAATTGTTGCTCATAAAAATATGTATGCTAGACCTATCTTAAAGCTGAATAACTTATCATAAACAAATGATAAAAATAACAAAAATCAAATCAAACTATGTTTATGGAAAAAACAGTAGGTTCATTGAGTATTTATAACCAGTAGAAAAAATTGCCTTACCGGCTACGATCGTTTCAGTGCCTTGTCAGGCCGTTGAGTTGTAGACTGATTTCCCTCCCTTGTGCAGTTCCCGCCACTAGCCCTCCCGCCCCCGTGGCCACTGACCCTGTAAGTCATCTGTCTTCACAGCAGCAAGCTTGGGAATCAGTCTACAACTCAACGGCCTGACGAGGCGCATCGGCGCTGAAACGATCGTAGCCGGTAAGGCAATTTTTTCTACTGTTTATATCTCCTGGTATACGCCATATACCACTAATACCAGTCGAGTCTCTGGGAATGTTTGCCCTTAACATTTAATTACGTCACTACTGGAGTATTTATAACCTTAAATAGTATTCAACAGTTTTTTTTTAGATCTTGCCCTATTTAGTTATTTCTTAGAGGAGTCAGTGATCATCAGTTATCTTTTCTGTCTTAGTGACATACTTAGTGAAAACATGTTCTAGTCCATAAAATGAAAAACTGCTTAAGGTAATCTGTTCAAAGCAAAAATTTCTCAATAACTTTGAAATATCTATTTCGTTTTGTTGCTGTTATCATTGAACTTGGCATTGTCTTTCTTTTTTCTTTTAGAATGCTTATTTCACTGCTGTGTTGCTACGTAAAGACTGTACAAAGTTACAAAGTGTAAACATGGCTGACTTTCCTGGCAGTTTGATGACTCGGAATTTGATGGAAGTCAAGGTAATGAACTAACTGGAGGGGTTGATACTGAGACATCTCAGTAGTTTTTGAATCAGCGTTTGTTAGATGTAACATTGATCTTTGTTTTAAATATCATTTTTTTAATTTACATCAAATTTTGCTTTTGCATCTTTGTTTGTATAAACTGCATTTTTTTATCTTTTCTGTAGAGTTGAAACCTTAAATCGCAAGAATCGAAAAAATGCTTTATTCCAAAAAAATTAACACTTTCCTTAATTTCAGGGAATTGGAGCCGCATGATACAATTCCAGCTCGTTTAAAGAATGTGGCTTGAGCTCTGACCTATTTATATAAATAAACCTATTTATAGAAATTTGGCCTAAATTACCCAGGAAAAATAATTTCTTCTTCTCCTGGATCATTCGCTTTAACCTTGAATGAAGTCAACTGTTGTTGGCTGAATTTTGCGTTAGCGTACTGCTTTTAACAGACTGATATTTTTTGCGTTAACACTTTGGTGCTTTCATTCGCCCAGAGAGCGGCCGCTATCCGTCTTCAGAAGTTCTCTTTTTATTTAGACTGTCAGATTCCGACAGTTTTTGGTAGGACATTTCCTTTGAATTTTGCCTGGATGATACTCTGAGCAACCACCAGGGGATATTTAGCATGCGACTAGCACAGGGCCTACATTTTTTATCGTTGGTTTCCAATAGGACTAGTTACATGATCCTGCCTACCAAGGATTGTGGACATGTAAGTACTGATAATAAATCTGTTTGCACGAGTGGTTTGCATCAACCACATTCCAGGATAGCTTTACACATTTTTTTCAAATCCCTGCTTAATTTTACCCTGCTTCATATATTAAAATATAATCACTTATATAAAAAAAATTGCTTATTTCAAAGCTTCTTTGTTTCATATTTTTTCTTCAAGACTCTAAAACATAACAAAAAAGTTTGGCTGTGCACAAAGTTTGGAAGTGAAGAAGTTCTCTAAGTCACTTTCCTTTTGCACCAAAACCTTTTAATTATTTGTACAATAATTAAGTATATGATTTGTTTCAAATATTTGATATATTTCTTATCTGTGTGTTTCATTAATTCTCTTATAGCACAAACGGAGTAAATTTGTTGGTTGACTGACTTTTGTGATATCATACTGTAATAAACAATTTTGTTGTTTGTTGAAGACTTTTTTTGCTTGCCTTTCTCGGAGGGGGCCCACTAGTCGTTTTTCAACCTTTAACATTTGTTTGGGTCCAATCTACAATGTTTTATGTACATAAAGGTGTAGGAAGAATCATAAGAATATATATTCTTATGTGCAAATTCAGAGGTCATACCCTTAAAAAGTTAAGGCAACAGGACATGGTGCCTTAACCACCAGGCCAATAAAGCTTCAACTGTCTCATAATTATAAGGACACTTTTTGACCATGTCGGATCTCTTACCAGGCAAATGTCAAGGATGTACCAATGTTGCTTATGACAAGCCATTTAGAGAGCACAGCAGAGTACACTACAGAAAGGAAAAGACAACTGAAAACAGCATTTGACAAAGTTGTATCAGCCCCTCAGGACTGTACTGTTGTATTTGGGGGAGATCTCAACTTACGCGATAAAGAGGTATTGAACTTGTTTATATATAGATATGTTATACTTTGTTCTGTTGATTTATTATTAGTTGTGTGTATTTTTAATGTTTGCAATGTTTTGGATGTTGCCAGACTGTAAGATTTTTTGTTGTTTTTTTAAATTCCTTAAATTTGCTCGTTACATTTTTTATATCAGAAATGTGAGGCGAAACTACTTTGGGTTTAAAGGTGTTTTCGTTTGGTTGTATCAAGCATGATTGAAATTTGATGAACTGCCCTAAAATTATTATCTTCTGAATATTTTCTGCTGTTCAAGATAAGACCATATTTTGTGTGTGATAATAGGCATACACATATGTGCTAATTTCTAACAAAGTTAATGATGGTTTTTTGTTAAAAATGTTTGCTTTTAATTACATTTTTAAGCAGGATGTTTATTTTTAAATGGATATAGTGGGTTTGCATCAAAACCCTTGGAAATTCTATGATTAAAATTGTTTAATGAAATATGGATTGTTGCTTCAAATCAAATTTTGAAACTAAGTAACTACTTCAGCCCCCACCCCCTTTATATATTTTATCTACACTGTTGAACTAAACATTTTCATTTTGGTTATCTTACCCCAACACTCAACAGCTTACAGGAGATAGCCAAAAGCCACAAGGTGTGTATGACTTGTGGGAATGCACAGGGAAAAGACCAGAAGCCAAAAATACCTGGGATCTGCTTCGTAATGATAATAAACAGATGCATGGTAAATTCCAGCCACGTTGTCGGTTTGACAGAATGTATGTCTGTCACAGTAAGCCAGCTAGGGTGAAGCCAGTGTATTTTGAACTTGTTGGTATTCAGAGATTGGCTTCATGTAGAAGATTTCCAAGTGATCATTGGGGAATTCTTGCACATTTTGATATCCTTGCGAATAAGAATGTTTGACAATTACTTAAAAGGGCTTCCAGAAAGTAACCACAGCCATGGATGTTTACATCTCAGTTCTTCTAGAAAACATGTTTTTTGTGTGTTAAATCTGAATTTTTCTACAAGAATTTGATAACTGAAACAGAAGGCTATAGCTATAATAGACTTCTGAAATGCTGATCATTGTATTTGGGTTATCCTGAATGTGACGTCATACACCCGAGGGACAGAGCAGAGTCCCCGAGGGACAGAGCAGAGTCCCTGAGGGACAGAACAGAGTCCCTGAGGGACAGAGCAGAGTCCCTGAGGGTTGACGACGTCAATCTTGTGATCACCCAAATACAATGACCCACATAACAGAAGTGAATAATTGTTATTCTTATATAGGTCAAACTTTGTTTCTATTTGACTATTAAAAGAATAAACAATCCTCAATCTAAGTTTGAACGATTTACTACTAATCCATTCACTGCAATTGTTATTTGACACCATATTTCTCCTTGGAACAAGAGGGTGTTTATTAAGACGCGGTCACATCGAGAGAGGGAAATAGCAATATTTTTTGGGAAATTCACAAATATTTCACCACATCATAATAAGGGTTCATTTGGTTTTAACTGCGTAATAATTATGGTTCATTTAAAATGAGCAATGGCTGAATTCAATGACACTCCGCAATTAATATATTAGAATATTTATTAAATCACTGGAATTAGTATGACATGATAAATATACATCAATAAATAGTTAAATCCCTGTGGAGAAATTTCGTTTACAATGCCACGTATAGAAACACAAATATTCGAAAAAAAAATACATAAGTTTATGGCATGCTATTGTGGATCAATATGTTATCAAACAAATTGGATATTTTTAAGTTAATTAGGTTTAGTTACAAGGTATTCCTACAAAACACAATTGCATCATAAAAGTTTAAAGGAATCCTAAAACCACACAAAATATAAGGACAGATACTGGACTATAGGGGATTCTCTATGGGACATGTTTATATGACTTGTTATGATTGATTGCCAGGGATTTCATTTCATCATTGCTCTTTAGTGTGGGTTAAGTTTGTTGTCAGACATTTTGCTAATTTGATTTTGATTTGATGATAGGACACATCTGTGCTCTAAAATAATCTGTACAAAATATTGTGTTATGACAAGTCTATTATCATGTTGATTGTTATTTCTTTGTTGATAAAAACATTACAATTTTATATACCTCATATAAAAGCATGGCATTCTTCAATTTTTTCCTATGTGAAGTTATGAAAATAATTTTTTTTAATTATCAGAAGGTTGAAATGACATATAATGGGATAGCAGCAATATATTTTTCTCACTCACACACCTTGTTCTCTTTCTTTGAATGAAACATTTTGTAGTTTTGAAACTCATTTGTAAAAAAAATTGAAATGGGTTTGGTTAAATGATGACTTTACTACGCTGTGATAATATATAATGGTCTGATATACAGGGTGGCTTTTTTTATATTAGATGAAAAATTACAATCTATTATGGTAAGATTTTTTTTTTGCAAAGCGTTTGTATGTTTTTTATGTGATATATGCCTTAACAATGTACGACCAGTGGATATCTTTTTATTAGAAAAACAATGTAGTTATCTTTCCATGTGATTGGCTTTAACACAGAAACCTAAATTCCCTATTTTTTGTTTCTTTTGATAACAAGATAACCCCTGGTTATAAATATGTTAAATCTTAATATATCATTAAAATTGAAAAACAAACAGATACAATGCAACAAAAATCATGAATGTAGTCATGACAAATTCCATGATGTTTTGAGTCTTTATCTGTCAGAGAAAAAAAAATGAAACTTCATTTGATCATTGATATCAAGTTTGTCAAATTCGATTGGTATTAGTCAAATTATAAACATCAGAAATCTACATATTTTTTTGGATCAGACTATTATTGAGTACTATTGCCTTCTGGAAGAACGGAAGGGGCAAAATGTTTAAAATTGAGTGTGTAAAACCGTGGACAATGCAAGATCAATCCTCTTGGTTTGCTTTTAAACAAGTTGACTTAGTTGCAGCTGGAAGTGACAACGAATACAATTGATAACTGCATTTAATTCAAGAACGTAATGGCTAACAACATATCCATCACAAATTAGACTGCAAATTTGATTTATACTTCACTATACCAAGTATAATTACTTTTTAGATAAGTAAATAATTTCTTATTTGATTTCTTGTAAAAGTTAACAACTCTTTCCATGAAAGGTAAATCCTCTTGCTGCATAAGTTGTAGTAATGGTTTAGCTGTGTCTCTAATGCAGTTCTCCTTCCCATGTGTAATTGTGAAACAAACTTCTTTATTGTTGACATTGCTGACATAGTTTTCTCCCTTTATTTCATGAACTTTCAGAAATGAATGGATAGCTGAGAGTTCTTTCTTAGGGTTTTTGTAAAAACTTCCTTTGTCAACTATTAACACTTGTTTTCTGTAGAACACATGAAATAAATCTAAAAATGGATTGAAATAATCCCCAACTTTGGTCAAAATGTCAGCATTTAATCTAGATGAACCATTCTTAAGAACGTTTACCCATGTTTTGAAGCCATTTCTGTCAAAAAAGTTGTCACTGGTAGCCATTTTTAATTCTTGTGTTTTGTTTTGAAAGCGCAAAATCTTGTTTGTTTGCACTGCTTTATGTGCTCTTTCTTTATAAGTTGTTATTAATCGAGACAGAGGATCACACACAAAGGCTATAATTCTGATTGTATCATTGTAGGATTTGATAAGTTCCAAAGCTGAGTGGTTCATGATGTACGAGTAACTCACATCTGCTGTCACATGGTGTTCTAGGGATGGTGGCATCTGAGAAGTGTACCATCTCTGTGATTTGTTGCCTGTTGATCAAAAGAAAACCTGATTAGGTATTAGAGGATCAATCTTTAACTGCTTTATTTAAAATATTTATTTAGGGCAATAAATACTGTGACTCACCGAAAAATTACATAAAACTAGAAGTTTTCAAAAACCCGAATATTTAAACAAAAGATCAGACCTTGCTCTGGAATATGCACAAGGCCAAACACCGCCTTGTAGCCCTATAGCTGAAAATATCCAGACTTTCTCCGGGTAGTGGACTAAAGAGCACCATAACTGAAAGCTGAAACCATTCACTCAGAGATTCATAAAAGGGAGGTACCCTAGAAACTTGCAGAGTTTCTCCATAAAAGGTCAATCAACATTATATATATGTATCTTTGATGCACTCTTCGCGTATTTCATTGTATCAAATTATAATGGGTAACAAACATAGTAACATTACTCGGTTTGGAATTCCCAATACCTCAAAGGCCCTTGTTAGAAATTGTCAGGCCCCTCTGAATCAGGGGCAGATAATGAAATAGTTATCTTCCTCATTTAACCATAGCGTCACTCCAGGTGTGTAGCCAGGGGGGACATGGGGGAAAGTCCCCCCCCCCATTTGAGATCCAAAATGCTCTAAATTTGCACAATTGTTCACTAATCTCAAATTTTTAAGCCGCTTTGCGGCCACTTCTTTGACAATATGCTCCTGTTAGAAATTGTCAGGCCCCTCTGAATCTGGGACAGATAATGAAATAGTTATCTTCCTCATTTAACCATAGCGTCACGCCAGGGGGAGGACATGGGGGGAAAGCACCCCCCATTTGAGATCCAAAATGCTCTAAATTTGCACAATTGTTCACTAATCTCAAATTCTTCGCGGCCACTTCTTTGACAATATGCTCTTAATTGCTCTAAATTTGCATCATTTTAACCCAATCCCAAAAATTTCGCCAGCTTCGCGGCCATTGCTTTGAAAATATCCAAGTTGTTCCCCCCCCCCCCCCATTTCAAAATCCTGGCTATGCGT
>JAUUEB010496068.1:0-10509 GCA_032362205.1 Clione limacina
TAGACGAATTAATATATATATTGTTTGTGAACACCGCCGGTCGGCCATTTTTATCGGCCAACCGAGTGAACAGACAGTGTTTTAGAATCCAGTGGCCGAAGATTATCGGCCGACCCCCTTTTCATAAAGTAATGACATGGTTATTTAAACAGTGAAAGTGATGTAACCGTATCTCATGTCTCAAGAAATCAAAGATCACATTTATATAAATTCAACAGATTGATTGTTTAATTCTTTTAATTACTACTAGTTGAACATCATCGAGAATGTAGGGCACGGCTACTCAAATTATCAGTTTATTGACTTAAATGTATGTCACCAATAACCTCTTTAACCCTAATGATACTTTTGACCTTAATGATACTTATGACCTCTGATCTTAATCATACTTATGACCTCTGACCTTAGTGATACTTATGGACTTAATGATACTTATAAACTATGACCTTATGATACTTATGATCTTACTTGTGACCTAAATGAGACTTATGACACCAATTACCTTCATATTATTTAACACAGAAGAAACATGTCAACAACAGAGAAACCATCACCTTTAATCGGAGAGAGGAGGGGAACCTACCACCATTAAATAATTAATATTCTTGTTAACATCAAAAAAAGAAAAAAAGGCACTGGAAGCTCAAATATGAGCTTCAAATTCAAATTGACTATTTTGTGCTTTGCTCTACATTTTTCTTCTTTTTTAGTTTGGTTATAAATCAATAATCAAAGCTATGTCAAGGTTTTCACAATCAATAGTTCAGTGCTTTCAAGTGGAAAAAAATAACTTTTTTTTTAAAATCCCATGCTCGTATCTGTCTGTTTTTGGACCCTGGTTGGTTAGTATCAATTGGCTTGTGTGAATTGGTTAGTAAAAACTTGTTAAATATAATTGTTTGAGCGTCATGAATGTATAACGCTATAAAGAAATAATATTTCACGTGAACTTTGTATAGATCTGAATGAATCCATACATTAAAGAAAGGGGTTATTATGTGGATGGGTGATGAAATTCATGTGATAATGCAAATGAATATGATTTTAGATTGTCAAGAGTTAATTCTGATATCTCCTGCCTCTTTGCAAAGATATCAAAATAAGCTCAAGTATAAGCGCTTATTTTTATATCTCTTCGTTAATTAAAAAAAGCTTACTTCAAGGAATTGAGAGTGACCGCATTGTTTTATTCTAAAGATAAACCATCAGTTGTATTCTGAAGATAAATTAACAATTGTATTTAAGAATGTATCAAAAATAGAGATCAATGTAATAAAATGAAGGTTTTTCTTATAACAATGTAGAGTCTCCTACACATGTAAGAACATTGAAATCCCTGTAGATTGTAAAGGGAAAATGTATCAATAAAGGTCATGAAAGGTCAGAGAATTCTCAAATAAATAGTAAAGCACTGTGAGAGAACTAAGAGAAAGATGAAGTAAAGGTTGAAATAAGGAAGAAATTGTAAATTTTCACTTTTCTCATTAATATTCACAGATATGCAAATTAGCTAATTTGCATATTTTCAATAGAAGGGTATCTGACATTTAGCTTATTATAAAAATCTGATAGAAATACAAGTTATAACACTAGCATTAACATAACCAAATCCATACATATATATATATATTAGGGTAAACTAAGGAATGTGTTAGTTTCCTTCATACCATATCAAAGACACAGGGTGACTGCCTTCACAAATTTGTTACAGAGGGAGTTTTCAGGGGAAAGTTACAAGGGCAAATGTAACTTTTCTAGGGGTGTACACATTTTTTAAGTAACAATATATATTTAATTGAATAATTGCTGAAAGTTTCAGGAGGGACATATTGATTTCAAGTTCACATTTCTAGGGGTGTGATAAATCCTTGGCAGTCATCCTGAAGAAAATGTACACAAGGCAAGGCTTATTACAAAGGAAAACAACTTAGTCAATCTATTATAATTGTGTTTTTTGCTTAATCCGAACAAAAACCTGAAACCCTATTTTGCCTATTCATGCTTAAACCAAACAGATAATGATAGAAAAGTACCAGTTTAATGTGATAATTTAGAGCATCAAACTATCTTCTTTTTTTTAAAGAAAAATACAAACATTGAACTTTTATCATTTTTTATGTTCAAATGAATTCTAAATTGTTTTAATTAACGACAATTAGTCGTCGTTGTCAACATAATTTTTTTTGCATGTTACTCCCTTTATTTTAAACTGATTTTTTTTAAGCAGCACTAATTGTGCTTCCCTAAAAATTTGGTTAAAGTGAAAGCAAGTTTTTACTGTATCTTATCTGGCATTAGAATGACATCAGCTTAACCTCTTTTCTAATTCAATGTCATCAATGAATAACACTTCCTTCAAATATATTCAAATTAAAAAACATTTACCACAGGTTTAGTAAAAAAATGATGTATGTTTGTCATGCAGTTTAAAACACATGCATCTATCAAAAGGTTTAATACCATGCCATGAGTTAAAAAAAAAACATGCACTTATTGATGACTGAAGCGATTTTTTTTTAATTACTTGGTTCTTTCATTTGCTTAGGTCAATTCACCTCATTGATTCAATTTTGCGTTAGTATAAAGCCTAAGCTTTTGACACATTCATGTTTTCTTTTTTAGTTCTTTTTGCCAAGAGGGTTGGCGCTATCTGCCTTCAGAAGGTACTCTTTGTTTAGACTGTCAGAGACTGCTACATTTTGAATTTTGCCTGAATGGCACCTTTGCTGGCTTATCTTCCTTTGATTATCAACCACCAAGGGATCTCTGGTGTGTGCAACATGCACAAATGATCTACATTAACTTGCCTGTCTCAAATAGGACTAGGAGCTTGACCCTGCCTAAAAAGTAGGTTCTAGTGGTAATTGTAATCATTGATAATAAAATGTATTTCACATAAGCTGTTAACACCGTCACCACACACCATGAAAATTTGACGCATTTAGAGGGACAAACCAACGACAATTTAAGACAACCAGATCTTACAACGACTACCTTAACCACTCGAACATCGCATGCATTCCTTTCTTAAACTTTAAACTGAGACCTTTTATTAAGTAAATACTTAGAATAATCTTTGATCTAAACAGGGTAGGTTACATCAGTGACATTGTTACTTAGACAGTCTTACATGCTATCATACTTAGGATAAGATGTAACATTATCTCTTATGTCTTACCTAGTCACAGGATTTTCAGTGTAATTTTGTTTTAATCACATAGAGTAAATTTATTTTAGGCGTTCTAAAAGTGACAAGAAACAGTTCTTATTCATAATGTTTTCCCTTGTTAATATGTTTGCTTGCCTTGTGTATACAAAGTGAGTAAATACATAGAGGGAGGGGTGGCATTCTGTTATATCTACATGATATAGAGGTAGGGGTGGCATTCTGTTATAAGGACATAGGGAGGGGTGGGGTGAGTGTTACAACATGTAGTCCATAGAGGATGAGAAATGTGACACCTCCGCTCCGGTCCAAAGGTTCCACTTGTTGCCCTTTTCAACTTTGAGACATTGCCTTATTTCTTTTTTTGCTTGATTCCTTTTTTCCAGACATTTTACTTTATTTTATGAATAATAAAGATAATGTGAACAAATGAAGATTTTCATGTGTTTAAATATTTGTGAGACAGCAGTTGTTCTGTTGTTCACAAACGCTTGTAGGTCTTTTTCTCAAAAACTGTGTTTTCCTTATATCAAACCTTTTAGGCCATGACTACCCCATCTTATATCAAATTTAATTAATTTTTTATACAGATTTTCTCGAGCATGACTGATAAGAAAAATCTAAAAATAAATAAGTTTTTTAAATTTGCCACAAGTGGAACCTTTTGATTGGGTGTGTCACGAATGTAATCAGAAATATGAAGAGATAAACAAAGTAACGCACCATGCGGTTTCACAACAGATGTCCAAACAGGAAATCACTATAGAACGCAGAGGTCAGAGACATGTCAAATAATGGATGTTTTCACTTTGTTCTTGACGGTTCAAACATTTAACTTATAAGTTGCTAATTTCTTTGATGTGAATAGTGTCAGTCTTAATGTTGGTGTCCGTCCATACAGCAATAGTGTCAGGCGTACAATGGGTGTACATATGGCAATGGTGTCAGTCATACAATGGGTGTCCATATGGCAATGGTGTCAGTCATACAATGGGTGTCCATATGGCAATGGCGTCAGTCATATCATGGGTGTCCATACAGCAATGGTGTCAGTCGTATAATAAGTGTCCATATGGCAATGGTGTCAGTCATATAATGGGTGTGTTTATATAATGTATACTAACAAACAGCTTTGGTGTCAGGCATATAATGGGTGTGTTTATATAATGTATACTAACAAACAGCTGTGGTGTCAGGCATATAATGGGTGTGTTTATATAATGTATACTAACAAACAGCGGTCATGTCAGTCATATAATGAGTGTGTTTATATAATGTTTACTAATAAACAGCTGTGGTGTCAGTCATATAATATGGGTGAGTTTACAAGATGTGCACTAACAAACAATATAAGGTGAAAAAACACTTAATAAAGCTCACAACAAACAATTCTTGTCAAATACTTTTTAAGCAGAATTTAACTACACAAGACAGTACAGTAAGCTATGCTTTTTATCCAACCTGTTTATAACACAAAAAATGCCAAAATATAAACAAGGACAAATCATTCCAAGGTGTGAAAATAAATATCTATTGACAAAAAATGAATTGACCTCAGCAAGGTTCAATATTACTGAGACGATAGGCTATAGTAATGTGACCCCCCTCCCTTACAGAACTATACTTTATTTGATTTTCTTTGATCAGAAACAAATTAAATGCATGGTCAGTGGAATACGGTTTCAAAGACTTATCCTTATTGCATTCTATCCCGTACAAGGGGACTTCCCATAGTGTTAACCGTTTCCTTATGAAGAGGGCTTAAGTCTCCACAACTTGCTATCCTCTCCCAATCTCAGTCGGTATCCCTTTTCTTCCTACCTCTCTTTAATCACATTCTCATTTCTCTTACTCTCTGGGACTCCACTAACACACACATAAATATTAAGACATGTGTTATAACCAAGGAAAGGAATTTTTTTTAAACAGAGTGATGCGTCACCTTGGTAACAGTTGAAGCAGAAATCTGGCTAAAACTCCAGAATTTTCATTCCTTATTCATGTGTTGATCAAAACTCAGAAGGAAATAAAAATTGTATTTAAATTCAAAAGAAAATGGGGATTGACTATTCATCAAGCCTTCATCTTGTGTATACAAAAGCAGATTCTTCAAAAAGCAGGATTGGGGAAAATGGCAGGATAAAAAACGTAGACCACTGTACCTTGGTTTCAACAGGAAGTATTTTGCTCTGAACTTAATATTTTTAATAGAAAAAAGATGACAATTTTAATGAAGGACTTAAAAGGAATTTTGAATAAAGTTTTGAAGAAAGTTATAACATAAAACTCACAACATTTAGTTTGTTTAAATGTGATCTATTTGTCATTCCATGGAGATTGATACATTACTGACAACCATTTTACGAAGCCTGGGTGAACGTACATTTACATTTTAGACCCATGAGGGTGGGGAGCAGGAGCCCCTGGTGCGTACCAATCTGTCAAAAAAAGTCTCCAAACAGTGAAATCACAGCTTTGGAATGACCCCAGTAAACCAAAGCTTTCTTGTCCGTAGAGTGACAAGCTCAGAGGCAGAGAACTGCATGACTCAGTTCAGTATGGATCAATCCACAGAGCTTGTTTGAGGCAGAGAACTGCATGACTCAGTTCAGTATGGATCAATCCACAGAGCTTGTTTGCTTTGGAGAGCTGTTTTATAGGACACCTGTGGTATCTCACTACTGCTGACGTAAACTTGCCTTTCAACAGTTTTAGCAACAAAGTATTTTAAATATGTCCCTTTTTAGCTAAAATTGGTATACTCCTTTAAAACCAAAAGCAAACGGACAGGTCCATGGATTTCGGTTTAACTGTTGTGTACTGTAGTTAGACTGAACATCACCCATTATGATATTTAACCAGGAAGGACATGGTGTCGAGGAACAGTTGACAAAATCATAATGCATGGATAACTTATAGGGTAAATTGAGGATGGGCATTTTTGGTGGTTGAAAGTTGATATTTGCATATGGAGAAATACAGGTGGATTCTTTTTTAGTATTGATTTTAAAGTTTGATTCTATAAAAAATAAGATAGATATTCTGCATCTTGTTTTCAAAGAATCTTTGGAATTTATTGCAGTTTTGTCTGATAACTTTTCCAATAGTTTGTTAAATTGGGTTACTAATAAAGTGTGTTTTAGAGGCATCTTGAGGATTTTGGTTGAAGTTTTTAGCAAAATATATGTCTATTTACTAACTTACTGCATGTCCGCATTTCATATTGGATCTACGAAACCAGAAGTAGTATAGACTTAGCTCAGATTTAACACAAACAGATTTAAATTCCAAAAGGTTTTACTGAAAACTAGATGCAGATATCTGCCTTACTTTTTTTTCAAACTTTAAAATGGGATACTAAAAAGGAATCGCTTTGTATTGTGATCATCCAAATATTCAAGTGCTTCAGAAAACAATAAGGTTAATATTAAGAAAGCACAAAATATCAAACACAGCACAGTATAGAGGTCAATCATGTAAAACAACAGATGATAATGTGTAATACAAACAAATAATAGTGTGTAAAAGCAACAGACAATAATATGCAATATCTACACAAGGAAGTGTGTAATAGCAACACATGATAACGTGTAATAATAACAATATCTGAAGTAACAAAACAGTGTGTTGTACCTGTAAAGACTGTTGTTGAAAAAGATGTAAGGCGTGTTGTTGTTGTAACTCAACTTGTTTTTCTACAGCGACAGGGGATGACTGTTTCTGGAAAGACAATCAGAACTAATGGTATGTATTACCTGTTTCACAGTGATAAAAAAAACCCAAAGACAATATCAGATTATAGATAAATTTAATATTCTCATACTTTAAAAAAAAATATTCTCATACTTTCAGAGGTGCAAATAAAGTAACTTATCTCTCTGACGCTGATCTCTTATGTTTATGTAAGGTTTTACAAAGCTATCGACTCAAAGAGGTCATTTAAGCGCTATATATATTGCTATGGCATAGGACAAGTATACTACAGTTTACTTTTGACTATGGAGAGGACTTCAATTCTATTCCAACAGAAAAGAAGCCATAAACTCGGCCTGATCTGTTCAAGCCTTATCCTGGGGTTTAAAACATAAATACAAATTTCTGAAACAGTTACCATTGTATTACATGGTGTCTGTGCTTTCTGCACGCACAAAAATAGTTTGCACATGCACCTTGATCTTGTTACCTTCTGACTTCCCCATGTGAGATTAGATGGATTTAGGTCCTTAGCTGACAGTCAGTCCTGTCGGTAATTTTCGCCAATGTTTGGCAGTTGCTAGCATAGTGTCAGTCCAACTGTCTAGTTGGCCCGATAGGGTAAAAATGAGGAATGAACTAATTGTTTAAATATTATTCTTTTATGGACTGGTAGAATCTGTTTCTGACTGGCACAACTATCAGCTCTGACAGTTCCAATGTCTGTTGAGGGTTTCACTTGATTGGGCCCATCTGGTCCTAAGTCTCATTCTCGACACCAAGAATTGGTGTAGAGCATATGACACTGCTCGTTTGTCTGTGGCCAAGATAACTCAAGAAAGATACCACTCATTGCGTACAATCGTGTACAAAGTTGCAAATCAACACGATGAAGACCCCTATTTTAATTCCATCAATATTCATTAACAATTGACAGAGTTATGGAATTTCAAGTAATTAACAAAGAATGATAGAGGTACTCGATTGTCTCCATCACTGTAACAAGTTTCTATTTCCCTGTTCTTAAGGCGTTTAATATCGGTGCGGTGCGGTGCGCATTCAACTTTGGCGCGGAACTTTCATAAAGCGTAATCCAAGCAGGAATTTAATTTTCTCAGTGTTTTTCAATACATATTTTGATAGAGTTTTATTCAAGTAATGCTGACATGGTATAATAAGGAAATGTTTTATTTTACATGGTGTCGAGTTTGTACTCTATCTGAGTACTCATGTTTCTAGTTATATATGTGATGACACTGATCAAAAGATGCCCCTTGTCGTACTTAAAGTTTCAAGACATTGCCTTGTGAATGCCAATTAATGGAGTCCTATCAACATCTTTCTGTTGCTCAATTATTTTTCCTGAGACTGAATAATGAAATAAATATTATGACACAAATTGAAGATTTTATGTGTTTAAATCACATTTTTGTGAGACAGGTGTTCGGGTGAAAAACTATTGTTCCCAAAAGTAAGAAAGCTGTTTTCTCTAAACCTTGTTTTTATTATTCAGGCCTTTTGAAGGTCATGACTCCTCCATTTGACATCAAAATGATTGAATAATAATAATAATATACTTAATTCATCCCTGTAGGAAAATCATTTCATTTTTGGTCCAGAATATTTCACAAGAGTGTCTAAATGTGAAATATAGAAAAACATGGATTAATAAATTTGCAACATATTGAATTAAGATGTTGGGCAGTGTCACAGATCTGTGATAATTACCTGAAGTTCCTGACATTCCATCTGTAACTGTTTTAGACTACTATGAGAACTGTGTTGGGAACCACATGGAGAAAAAGACCGTAACTGCCCTCCACCGGACTGTAACTGCCCTCCACCGGACTGGCTTACTGTCTGGTTGTACAGCTGCTCTAAGTACGCCTACAAGAGACATAATAGAAAAGTCAATTAAAATCATAGTAACAATACACATTAACAACTCTACTGTACTCTGTTGTACATCATTTTATACTTCCAGGGATTGGTAGATGTTAATTTTGTCCATCAATCAACCATGCACAGACAGTATAAATGGATACACTGAATTATTAAACTTTTAATATTTTGATACACAGCTTCTATTGCACAATGGCAGACTTCATGTCCGAATATCATCAAGTCTGAAGTTGTGACTTGATTTAAAGCAGTTGAATACGTTAAATTTGCTTTTTTGGTACTTAATGATTCTTGCTATTCATCATTAAATAGTATATCCATCTATTCAACTCAAGAACATGGTCCTCCATGCAAGGCTGAAAGCCTATAAAGCCAATATGATATAATATGTTCACAACTTCCATACACTTCAAAAGAAAAAGCAATGTTAGACTTTTCAAACTTTAAGGCATTACATAATCTTATTTCAAATAACAAGCTTACATTTACCCCATTTACCAGACTCACCTGATGTTTACCAGTTATTGCTGAGCCATCAGACGCTCGACGTACAGGAGAATAACGTTCACTGGGCAGATGGAGGGCATTCAGGTCTTTGAAAGAATCTCGATCTGAACAACCAAATAAATAGAATGTTAGGAGATAAATGATGATAAAAGGTGATTGTAATTGTTGTGAGCTGCCTTTACACCGGTCTACCAGATCAACTGAGCCATAGCTGGCCTAATAACATAAACAGTCCCAGTACCTAACATTCTGAAAACAAGTTATATAAACAATATTGCTATTAAATAAGCTTCCATAAGAGAATAAGCACTTCAGTTGTTCCACAGGAAAAAAAACATGTTTTTTGCACTTTTCTCTTAATCAGATAAGAGTTGATGGAGCGCTTTTTGCATCAATTTTAATTAACAGGCATCATAATTTTATCCATATATACAGGTAAACAAAAAAGTTGTTTATTTGTTTATTAGTAAAATATAAATGCAAAACCCGACTTCAGTGGATCTATTTTGTGAGTTGCAGAGTAAAGTTTTCAACATGTGGTAAAGATTTCATACATATAGTTACTCTTTAAGGATAACACACTTCATGTTGAAATTTGATCAAATTTTTATCAAAGTTTTGGAATTTTTCAAAACCATATTTAATTGATAACAAATAGACAACTTCTTTGTTAACCTGTATATTGATACAATTACAGAACCTGGTAAGTAAAATTGATAATAAGACTGTATGCAAAAAATGGTCCATTAATTCCAAACCTTTAAGGAGAAAAGTGCAAAAAACATGTTTTTTTTCTCTCAGTGGAACAACTATAGCAAGTCTTTAATACATTGGTCATTTTTGTTTATAACAGAATTATATGGGGCAGTGACAAACTTTAAACTTACGAGAAGTTCTCTCCACCGGTGACAAAAGTCCACTTGACCTGCGTGACCTTGAGGGTTGATGAAGTGACAGTTTTTGTTGTAGCTCTTCTGGCATCTCATTGATGGGGTTAGTCATGGCCAGTGTATGTCTCTTGACTACACCTCTTCCTTGCATATATCTGTAAGATAAATATACTTTGAAACATACAAAATTGACAACTTGTTTGGCTTATATCTTAAAATATCTTTGAATAAATTTTATTGCTCCTAACAGTCTAAAATCTTTGATCATAAATTCCATTGCTCCTACCAGACCAAAAATCTTTGATCATAAATTTCATTGCTCCTACCAGACCAAAAATCTTTGATCATAAA
>JAUUEB010496079.1:0-10509 GCA_032362205.1 Clione limacina
TCTCTTCTTCTTCGTCTTTTTTTTTAGCTATTTTTTTAAGGAAATCGGGTAACGACGATGTGACGAAGTTGCTAGTACATAATAACAATAATATTTGACCATAGACACTTGATTTAACACATAACCTCGATATAGCATATTACAACAAGCTGTCATTTATAGACACTTGATGGTACAAGTAGCACTAAGCTGTCATTAAAGACACTTTGTGTAACACTTAACAAGCTGTAATTATAGACACTTGATGCAAAATATTTAACACAGTTATCATTATAGACACCAGTTGTAACATATAACAATATACCTGTCAATATAGAAACCTGACATTATAGATAACAAACAGCTGTTATTATAGACACATGATTTAACATATAACAACAAACTTCCACGCATTTTCAAGGTCATTTACCTACCTGAACTTGGTAATGCTAACACTTGGATATGTGTTCATATCAATCTTGTCCCCATCCTTAAACCAGTCTACGTCATCAGGTATCCGGTCTCCCTCTGTTGTGTTGCACCTGAGATACACAATCTGACCGGACTCCACAAACTCCTGGCCTTCTATGCTGATTACTGGAATAAATAAGACCAATGTATCAAAGTTGTTAAGTCTAGATTATATATATATATTTAACTATATTATCATAATTATGGTATCACGACGCATGCTGACCCCATTTAAACGCATTCATTAATGTCAACAATTAAATAAGACATGATAATAGATAATCATTTTCCGAAAGAGCAGGTTTGTAGCCGTCTGTGTGTCTTGAACTTATATCATTTAAGTTCAAATTTGCTATTTTCTTGCTAACTCAAATAAAAGAAGTTTTATATCTAAAGCCAATGTATAAACACCGAAGATATCCATTTGTTTAACAGACAATGGTATGATTTCCAATGTATATTTGTGTAAATGTGTTCTTTGATGTTCCTACACACCAGATATAAGTCAACAAGTGGCGGACGCACCCGATCTTTCCGGAAAGAAAGATATACAAAATGAAAGAAAACACGAATTGGTCTGACTTGTTAACCACCATGTATTGTGACTAAAGAAGGAACCCTCCCTCTTGTCTATGGTGTGTACATCGTTTATTGATACATAGGAGAAAACTGTGTGAATAATGCTGCGGCTGAAGTAATAAGTGCGTCCGAAAGAAGACTGCTAGATTTAGTGCATGTGTGTGCATATTGTAGTTAAGATTCTTGGTGCCTTCTCGGAGAACTAAACTAAAAAAAACTAAAAAAAGATAACTGCATTTCTTACAGTTAACTGACTGACACAAAAAGCATCACTGTACGTCTGAGTATATCTACAAACAAATTCCTTACGTTTCAGGAAGTTGAGTCAAAAAGGGATCTAATTGCATACACACACATGAATAAACATACGTTCACTTGTATTATGTAAAATCGAGAGGTCTTAACTACTTTTATAGTAGACTCACTTTGTAGATAACGAGTGGGTAAGTGGAAATGACATTTAAATAACTTTTGTTATAAATGGAAAGATAGACCCCGTTGTTTGAATTGACAATTAAGGTCTTCCTTAAGATACTAAACGACGATCCGTTAAAAAATTAACAGGCTTTCAAAAAACTGATTAGAAAGATAACTGACTATTTCAAATCAACAACACTCACCTGGATTATGAGGCGGTTTATCTGGAAAAAAAACAACAACATGTAATTAATTATTTCTTTTAAGTGATTCGCGTGTAAGAATAATTATCATTGACAGTTGCGTGTTCACCATCAAACTTACATATGCCTTACTTTATGGAGACAATTGGTTAACTATGTACGTGCTAAAAACATGAAAAACATTTGTATGTGTTTTAAAATGCCTTTTTAATCAGGCAAGAGGTTTGAGTCAAAAGTTGAAGAACCGATTGATTATTCGTGGTACGTAATTAAATATAAAGGAAAGCACAACTCATATAAAAAATACCATACGTAAACAAACAGTATTATATGAGTTAAATTAATGATAGACAACATGACTATGTGTGTATGTGAGTCAAAGAAAAGCATTAACTCACCAATAACAGTCAGTTTGACACTTGACGCCATTTTCTCAGTCGATATGATTTGACATTCATATACACCGTTATCCTCGATCCTGGCCTTCCGAAACACTAGATTCCAGTCGCTGACCTTGGCAGGCCAAACCTGGTGAGTGATCCTCAGATTCTTGTCCTGTACCCAGACATCAGTGCCAATACTTAAGAAATGATCTCCTCCAACTTTTTGCCACGATACCTGAACACAGTAAAAAAGGGTGTATAAAAGAGAGATTAAAAAACTAATCATATCCTACCATACCGTTCGAACTGAGATCATGTGCTTCATTGCCTATTCATTTCCTTTATAGTAACTCAATTATTTGTTAATCATTAATGTACAATTAAAAGAAAGTTGTGAGAAGGGAAAAGTCAGGTATAAACAAGATAGTTATGTATAAAATACGATAACAACTTGCATTGATCCATGTCTGGAATCCAATAGCTACAAAATATTAATCTTCATCACAACTTTAATATCTCTATAATATTGAACATGTTGTTTTTACAGACAATACAAACATTCAATCCTATATCCTCAAAACTCATTGTTACTAAGTTTATATGTTGTGTGTTTCACCTTGTGTGAAAACTTGCAGATATAAGTGATTCAACAAGTAGTTTTTTAGGCGTTGCACTTTAAATTATTTACTTGCGTGGCAGCATGTCTGGCATCAGCTCATTATGTTTTTGTATGTGTTTTCTGAACATTGAAGTGTGAATTTTGTATGCGAATTTTGTTAGTTTGTGGATATCTTAAGGACGCTTGTTTTGTTTTTACCGGTGCAAATTACAGTGTAAAATGGTAAATGGTATCATGTTGTTCGTAGATCAACCTCCGCTCAACATGTTGTCAATTTCTTATACCATGCAAAGTCTTTAGGTTTTTGTCTGATTATTAGTAATATAATTGGAGACGGAAAATTGTTATATCGTATTTTTTTCGAGAGGATGATTTCATTATCATGTTTGAAGAGCCGAGGCATAGTGTATAAGACTTCTGCATAAGTAAATATTCTTTTGAAAATGCTTGATATTGATGGCATTTTTTTGGTTACATGCTCTTTAATATGTTTAGATTTTTATTCCTCTGATAAAAACTGTATTCTTTAAAATGTGCAACTATTTTGCTATTTCTTTAAGTTTAATAGCAGCTTGTGTATACAATGTTGTTATCAAGGACAAACCTCCTGCAAAGTGTTAAGGTTGATGGCAGGTTATATTTATCTGCCCTTTCCAATATTCTTTTTATGTATACTACGTAATTCTTATGTTTTTTAACGTATGCACATTTATGATAACTAATCTTCAATGTCAATTCTTATCAATTTCAATATTTTCGTAGTTGTACCACATCAAAATGGCGTTAAACCGTTGCTTTTTATAAACTGTTTTACTTAACGGATATTTTATGCTAAAAATGACTAATCATGACAAAAGACGTGCACAAGAAACTGACTGTGTCCTAAAGGTGTTTTAAAATATGCCTAGAGCAGTGTGTATGTCACCAATGTATGCCTAGAGCAGTGTGTATGTCACCATTATGTATGCCTAGAGCAGTGTGTATGTCACCAATGTGTGCCTAGAGCAGTGTGTATGCCACCAATGTATGCCTAGAACAGTGTGTATGTCACCAATGTATGCCTAGAGCAGTGTGTATGTCACCATTATGTATGCCTAGAGCTGTGTGTATGTCACCAATGTATGCCTAGAGCAGTGTGTATGTCACCAATGTATGCCTTAAGCAGTGTGTATGTCACCAATGTATGCCTAGAGAAGTGTGTATGTCACCAATGTATGCCTAGAGCAGTGTGTATGTCACCAATGTGTGGTAAGCCTGTCCCATCCCTAATACTATCGTGCTGCTACTGTGTTGCTACATTGCAGCTTATTTGTCTAAATCGTGCATATATACGAACCTCTTTCGTGCCTAGATGTTGTACTGTACAGGGAAGAATAGCTATATCCCCTACATGTACAATGACTTCACTCTCTCCTGACATAAAGCTAGGGTCAGGGATATATGGCCTTGGTCCATCAGGAACAAACTCTGGTAACCTGGTCGTTGTCTCCCCTAAGAATTGTTTGTGTTGTCTGCCACGAGACCGACCTTTACTTGCCAAATCAGGAAGTTCATTGATCGGATGCTTCTTATGTGTGCGCGAATCTCGAAGAAATGAGGGATGTTGGTAGTCCATGGTGTGACCTGTGAATATTATAAGCGGAAAAGTTATCAATGTATAAGGTTTAGGAAACATCCTTTGTTTACAAAAAGGCTCAATTATTAATAATCTAAACTATCTATCCTCCCGATTAATTGATATTGACAAGCGCTGCACCAACAGTCTTTGGCTTAAAGAATATATTTATTGAAAGAAAAATGACTGGGTCAGTAACGGCATTGATGCTACGCATTAACTAAGCAATAACAGAGATAGAATGATTGAACAGTAGTGTGAACTTTAAAAAAGGTTTACATAACAAAATGTCAGACATAATATATTATGTTGGCATATTCATCGAAACGTGCATCTTACTTTGGAGTCCGCAGCATACTTATTTGTGATATAGTCCATGTTGTAATTGACTAATGAGAAACGAGAACAACAATGACGCTTACATGCACGCGTTATCAATTATTTTGAAAACATGTTCTGTAGCTTGTCAATTTTAAACAAAATGTGCTTTACATATTTCTGTTATGCTGTTGAATCGATGCAGAGACAAAACGCGTGTATGATTCGATAAAAAGCAAAAGTTCATCATTCTTGTTCATCAGGTACATTAAATGTGTACGCAAATGATATACTGGCTTTGTTAACTACACCTTGTTTGAAATATATTTTTAATGATTAACGTTTACAATGAATTAACTCTATTTATCATCGTACGGCCAATTAAGTATATCAGGTGTCAGTGTTTAATAAAAATGTTAAATGAAATAAAGTAAAAAGGCTTAAACATAGCGAGGGTAAACTAAATAATAGAGGTTGGACATGTTAACACCTGGGACTATATAACGGGGACAAACCCTTACCCTAACCCTAACCCTTATTAATAATTCAAATCTAATGTATATTATATTGTTTGAAGAATCAACATAGCTTGATTGGTAGGGGCGTGGCGTAACAAAACATAGAGCGTACTGTTGTCAGGTTTTATAATATCTTGAACGCAATAAAAGCAAATCAAGTCCATGTTCGAAGGTGTCTACCCCCTCTCGCGTCAAGTTATTATTAATCGTTGTATTAATACGAGTGTTGGCATACATAGCAAGTCATATCATTTTAATATGAAACCGTTTACAACACGTTATTACAAAAATTTCTGTTGGAGAAACAGAACAATAATTATTCATATTACCATCGTACAATGTGAACACACTGCATTTGTCAACGCAATTTTTTTAGTTTTAATACCTCTTACCACTGCATAAGTTCAAAATTATTTCTTTTTTGTAATAGTGTATATTCATTTTATTGAACTGCAACACTTCATAAGACTTCTCTATAAATTCTGAGAGATCGTTGATTACAATAACAAACATAACTAGGTCAAATACACTGCCTTGGGTATACCACCGATTACCTCTGGAAACTTAAACTACAATGAGTTACAAAGTAGTATACTCAGTTTATTATATTGCAAAAAAATCCACAAGCTTTAAATGTTATTAATCTAAAATGTCGCTCTGTATCAAGACCTTTTAGAAAATTTGAAATTAAAAAAAACACCTTTTGTTGTACCATCTATTCAACTTGTTAAATCGTTAAGAACGACTAATAGATGGGTGGCACAAAAACACTATATCTTAGACATATTCTGACATAACTCGTGCATACCCTGTCTTGAAACTACATCGCTATCCACGCTAATATCATCTCTATGTTCTGGTATAAAAATAATAAATGAGTAATAGTGATTTCGTGAGTTGTTGTCATTTACCTGTGTCTGTTACTGCAGATGTTACAAGTGACAGTAGAAGACAGGAAAGCCAAAGCGGGAACATTCCTTGAGTACTCCTCAAGTCTATCTCAGCCATTCTGAAGATTCACTCTTCTGGGGTGATCTGAGCTTCTTTTTGATCCCATTGTCCTTGTGCATTACTCCAGTTTGGAACTGTTTCTTGAAACTACCTTAAAACACTTGAATGACACATTGCTTAAGTGAAAGTTTGGAATGATTTCAACAAACCATTTCGAAGTCGTCAAAATCCTGCACTTTAGATTGGTGAACACAGTTCAAGAGTTAAATCAAATCTTCCTCTTCAGAATATCTCAAACATAAAACTTTGTAAGAATAAAAGAAAACTTGACTTCTTGTATCAGCACTAGATTCTTAGAAAAGACGAAATATCAACGGTCTGTTGCCACTATGAGAACTAACTGATGAATGAAAAAACACACTTGACAATTTAATCCAATTCAATTCAAAGTTATTCAATTATACGTGTAAATCCTAATGTAAAGAAACTGGCAAATGGAGTAATCCTGAGTATTTACTTGTACATATCAGAATTCAGTCCGTACTTAACTGTCGGTATTTTTTGTTAATTGGAGCAGCAACATTCTTTTTGTTCAACAAAGTCACTGCTACTTGCCTTTCGTAATCTGAAAAAAAACGAAAGAAAAATATAAATCTCATTATATGACAGGAAAGGAAGTGCAAATACTTTGTTGAGATCACGTTAATAGGCTTTTACATTAGGATACCAATTTGTAACATTGCTTGGTTGCCAATCACGACTCTCACTGTTTACATTGTTGCACTGTGGACACAGGTACAGTTAGTGCAATGTAAATAGTACTACAAAAATGTGATGACTACGAATATGTCGCCTTTTGTAGGAAAATAGCTATATCAACCAAATGCATACATCAGCGTCGTCGGGGTTTAGCGGAAAGATACCGTACATATGATAACCAGGTCAATGTTTTAATGCAAATCTTCTTAGACAACTAAAAGGCACATTCAAAAACGTTTGCTTTCCGACTTATTTTTAATAATACCTGTGTATGTTATGTACCAGTGTTCAAGGTGTGTAACATACTTGAATGTGTTACAATGTTGGTGATCTAAAAATATACTACAAAACCAATTCGTACCAAAAATATCATAAAATGTAGATTTATTTTTTACTAGTACCACTTGTGTCCAACATAACCTGTTTCAATAAGTATACTTACATATTTCTTACATGTCGTAGGTCAGTTTTGCACTTAAACATTATTTTTTCAATAATTTTATAAGACTCATCAGAATTAAACGAGACATAATATATGTTCCTGTATCTTGTGAAAATGATGCAATTATTATTGTCCATCCATGCTTTTGAACGGAGCCTTCTAAAACCCTAGAACTGTTGTAAAAGAAGTAAAAAGATACGATGACAAAACATAACTGATCAGAAAAAACAAAACAAAGACTACAAAAAGCATTATGTCTTATTGGTGTGAGTAAATGACCAAAAAATGCGTCACCAACAAAATTAGACAAAAAAGGGGATATGGCAATTTGAATAAAACAATCAAGTGACATAATATGTCAGTAACAATAACTGCATTACTCTTTCCGTGCTGAGAGCTAGCATACTGGCATCTATTGCGTGTCGAGCGCCAGTATTCTGGTGATAGATACATATATTTCCGTGCCGAGCGCATGTATACTGGCATTCGTTGCATGCCGAACGCCAGTATACTGGCTAGAGATACGTATCTTTGTATTTCAGTTGTTGCTGACACAGTTGAGCTTTTAAAGTAGCATTTTTTCAACATCTGGTAAAATAGCTTGGCACAAACAGGGAGTCAGCTTGGCATGGACATGTGAAGGGGGGAAAAAACATTCACGGTCATACGATTAGGTAGCGCGTGTCTGGTATCGTCAGATTATTGTCAAATTGTGTTGTCGTTTTTGTGTTGTTAATAAAGGGGAGGATACGAGATGAAATATCACCGATATATGCACCATTGAAATCAGTGAGCATATGACACGTTTGTCAGTCAACTATTTTCAATACAGGTGAATGATGTTCATGATTGAAGATTTGATGATAATGACTTAGCTCTATGAAGAAGCTGTTCTAACAGTAAGATAAATCAATATCGTCGATAGTATTAGTTGTCATTGATGATTTTGTTTTGTTAATTTATTATTTACGTTTTACTTTTGTTTGATTGAGGATTTTTTCGCTTGTAAAAATACGTTATTCTGAACGTAAGCGGTCAGTATGACAGTGCCTTATCTAAAAAAAACACATATATTACAAGATACCAATTACCACTCATATTGTATTCGCCCGCCTCCTATCAGTTTGCAAAGCTGTATGGATTTTTTTTTGCAGGCATGAATGTTTTGTTATAAATATATTGTTCGTCGGAGCATCATTAACCTATTTGCCAAACATGTTGATGATATAGTGGATATGCCTTAACGCCAGGTTGAGAAGATATCATCTAAGCACTTGCGTCTGAGAACACACTGCCATGTTGGAATATAAATACTACGATTTTAGTCTTATAGTATTTCACACTCTACACACATTATAACAGCAAAGATGCACACAATACCAAAGACTCATAGCGGCACTTTAGTAGTTGTTCCAACATGTGTTGTACACTTTTCTCCTAAACGGATTTGAACTGATGGACACTTTCATGCCTGCGGTCAATGTTACTCAACAGGTTACATAATATTATCTTTAAATACTGGTAAACAAAAAAGTTGTCGATTTGTTGTTAAGGAAATGTGGTCTGAAAAAAATACACAATTGTGATCAAAATTTGCTGAAATTGTAACTTGAAGTGTTTAATCGTTAAAGCATTACTGTGTACATCTTTAACATATGCTGAAAAATGTACTCTTTAACTCATTATATAGATCCACTAAAGACGGATTTTCCATGTATATTTTACTAATACACACGTAAACAACGTTTTTACGTGTTTATATTGATATCCTTATGATACCTTTAAAGTTAAAAATGATATAAGGTCACATACAATCCAAGCAAAAATCATATTCTCTCAGCAGAATAACTATAGTCGTTAAGACTTTAAGTAAGACCTCTGACAACGTCCATATAACGTCGGACGACTTCTTCTCCTACACTGAATTATAAAGTAAAGTCCTTTAAAGCAAAGGCATATTGTGTTTTTATTGTTTGTTCTATAAAATTATATTTCAAGTAGATGGCTGGCACAATTATTACATTCTAAACCAATCTATACACTCAAAAAGTCGAACAAATGTTTAACGGCCTCATTAACATGATATACTAATATCTAATTTTCAACTGTATCGGAAGCATCAATACAAAAGAAGGACATGTAAACTTATAGGCATGGTAGTCAGCATTATACACAAATATCGTTGGTTCAGTATGCAATAAACAGACCAACAAAAAGGTAAAATGAATTATTCAAACATAATTTTGTTATGACTTTTATTAGAGAAAGACAAACTGCCTTATCCGTTCAGCTTGATTTCAAAATTGATTTTTTAAAGCTTATTGGGTTTTCCATTTTATAAGTCGTGCAATAAGTCGCCGTCTTCTTGGGCAGAGTAAACAGAGCTGAACTAATCAGAAACGATTAGGGCGGGAAAAGGCGTGAAACGCTTCAAGGCTGGCTACGATTTCGTATTAACAATTTGAGTCCATGCCTTGCTAATGACGCATTCATATTAAATTATTATTATTATTATTCATTATATTTTCAACGATGTTTCTTTTCCTCTCCAATGTCATTTGGGAGAAAAATGACACAGAGCGAGATAATTTGTATTGGGGAAGAATCTTCACTTGAACAAATAATCATTATACTACTTGGTTGCTGGCAGCTGAAAATATATAATCAAATCGATAGTGTACATCAACGTGGACGTGTAAGTGCATGGGCAGTTTCTTAACATAAACAATACTTTTTATTCCATTAAAAACAGAAACCGGTACTGTATATTGTTTATCAGTTTACATTTCTCATTAATTGTCTATACACGAAAAGACGTAGATGTGCTCTCAACGGGATCAACTTGCCAATTCCCGCTCGGTTATCTTGGAATATAACTAAGACTTGTAGCAAAACATCATATCTTTTACATAGCCATCTTGTCAAGACTGCCCTACTGTGACTCACTTTGTTGTAGTATTCACAATACTTTTTGTATTACTTATTTTTAACTTGATCTTCATAAGTCTTATGGTGTGATGGATATAGTGCTTGCATGTGAATCAAATAATCGAGGATCCAAAACCTTTTAAGGGAAGGCGATATATACAGTCAAACACCTCTACGGTGTCAATTTCCGTGCACAGGAAATATTGGCACTGTAGTGAATTTACCACTGTAAAGGGGTTCTCACTATTAAGTGCTCAAGTTCCTGCTTAACGAGACCTATTTCATGTACAGTATGTTTAATAAGGTTAAACTATTACTCCTAATGCC
>JAUUEB010496090.1:0-10509 GCA_032362205.1 Clione limacina
TGTTAATGATAACTTTAAGAAATGTATTAAATTTGCCATGGCATGAGTTTAATTACACATTGGTATACAATGACTCATGTTTGGTGAAGAAATTTAATAATTGTTTTTGCTTTTTTAAAAAAAAAACTCTTCAAGCTTTAAATAGTTGAAGCCTTGCTTGAAAATCAGTAGTGTCAAACAAAGTGTATTTACTATTGTTAAGTGTAGAGTCAGAGAACAAGAGTTATATATTTGACACTTGTGACATCACTTTTTGCTTTTTTTCATTATCTCTTGGTCGCGAAATAATTTTTTAGATTCATTATGAATCAAAACAAGGAACAGATGGTCTTGGAATCTCTTAATAATGTCTTTTCTAGTTCTTGAATCCAAACGACCAAAGTTTTTACAATTTGAGATAGCACTTTGTGTTTTATCAAGTTATTAAGCTTGAAGAAGATGCCAAAGTTTACCTCCATACCATACTATAGGGTTACTAGAGAATAAACTTATCAATGTAAAATAATTTTATGAACTAAAAGTTCTTTCCAAAACTAGACCTAATTTCTCATTTCCTTCGGTAATTATTATAATTTCATTACATCAGAACAGAACTATGGATCAAATATGGAAATAATAATTAGGTTTTGAATGGTGTGAGAATGTACAAAGTCAACATAGAAAGCAAAATAATTCTGTGGACTGTTCTTATTCTGACATTTTGTTACAACACAACTAACACTAAGATCTGTTGCTATGATGGGTGTTAAACATAGTTATATTTTCTGTAAGGAATTGGGTTCAATTTTCCTTGGGTTCTACTTGTAAACTTTATTCTTGCCCAGTTCAACATGAGTAAACTTTGATTTGTTTATTTTTTTGAAAAATTAAACTATAAACAATGGTAAATTTTTAATAGCTTCTGGGTTTTTAATAGGAAAAAAGGAATCTTGTAAAAAAAATGGTTTACACAAGCTCAAATGGTTTGCATCAAAGATTCATAAGACATTGCTTAAGTGATTTTATTTTTTTTCTTCAGTGCCTAGAAAAGTTCGTTGTGACTGCAAGGGAGAAGGTCGTTGCGCAGTGACTTCTAAAGATATCTACTATTGTTGTAAGTCATCAAAATGATTAACATGTTTGTTTTCACTGCTGCTGATGTTTTATTTTTGTTGTTGTTTCTATTATTAAGAAAGTTTGAAATGTGATACATTCTTAACCTTTGTTTAACTTAAGACTTTAGAAACACCCAACTAAAGAAACATGGTGCTTGGGTGATCCTTCCCCGTGGTGAAGGACTTGATGTTCTTTACTCACTGGTAAGCCTTGCGCCAAAATTTTGTTGGCAGTTTGGCTTGCTGTGGTCTTGTTCAGTGCAGCCTCACCCTGGGTGTAGGTTACTGTTAGGCCTTGAACTTTTATTTTATGAATATTAAGGTTTTACCTTATATTTTAAGAATGATTGTGTTTGCTAATTTTTTGGTCCTACTAAGAATTTGCCTTTAATTCATTTAACTTATTTTGATGCATTTGGAAAGGTCAAGTACAAACTAAAATTTATATTCTTTCTCAAACATAAATTTATTTTCTCCAAATGGTGTTCTAGCCTGATTGAACTTGATAAGTTTACTTATTGATAAGTTCACCTAAAGAACTTCATTGAATTTATAGCATAATTTTGTTTCCTATTCACAATAGAGTTTTAATGTGGAAATATTAAGATGTGCTGCCACATATTGGACTTAGTTCAAGCACAACATCTAAGTCTTAAGCAAGTAAAATTATATGTAAAAATACCTATGCAACACAAACCATGACTGCTAATGTACTAATTTGAATGTTTTATGTATGAACAAGTGGGCATTGAATACGCTGCTAAACTAGATTCTTTTAGATTTCAGCTACTGTGGCATTTGTGTTTATTAACACAAATCAAATTTTTTGTTTGCTTTCATTGTTAACAGTGAAGGGGCCATGTCGCTGCAAGGCGGGATCAGTATGTGTACTTAAAGAGGGCATTCTAAGATGTGGTAAGTAGCTATCTTAATTTTACAGTTTTGTGCGTAGTAAAGTAACTAATATTAGATTAAGATTAGTTAATTTTTTGCTATCAGATGATGATGATGTTTATTAATATTATGCTTGTTTACTGTTTAGACATTTAGTAGATCTTTTATTCTATAATTTCTTTGGTTGTTTGCAGATTTGTTTTTGTATTTTTTAAGAATATGAAATAAATGTATATCTATTTCATAGAAATAGTTATATAGTTTCTAATTTTTTTTTTAATGCAAATACTGAGAATGTTTTTTCTCTGTCCACATACAGTGAAAAAACCCAAACGCTGTGATTGTAAGACAGGAAAAGTGTGCATACAAAAAGGAACGAATCCAAACGCTGGTTATAGCTGTGGTAAGTTAGTTAAACCAATTTGACTACAATAAATGAGACTTACATTTGACGATTAGGTCTTACTCTTATTGATGCCTCTTGTGGCATGACACTGCTCAGAAATGATTGTGTATAGTCAGACAGGCCAAAAAGTCATGATTGATTTATGCTTAGCTGAGAAGCAAATAGCTGATTAATACGGCAAAGCTCCTAGCAAAGGGAAATATCAAGATATGCATGTGACATGTTATTATATGTGAATAGATATTGGTATGGTGACATCATTTGTTTGCAATGTTTGATGTTTGTAATGATTAGGTTGTTTTTATTTAGCATGCAGGTTTCATATATAATCATTCAGTCTAAAAAATATAAAGTTGTGATCAATTTTTTTATAAATGGTTATGTAATGTTTATAACATCAATAAGTATACTTCTTTTTCCTTATGTCAAACCTTATATTGTCAGGTTTATTGTTCATCAGTCCACTTTATGAACCATTTCAGACAAGTAATTAACAAAAACGGTGATGGTGACACTTTCCTTTTTTTTTTTTAATTTAAATTTAAATTTATTTTTACATTAAGATGGTGATGATGATAAAGTTTATGAATTAAAATACTCAAATTCCCTTTGATATGGAATAACAAGTGCTGTGGGCGCCGGTAGCGTAGTGGTCAGTGCACTCGCTTACCATGCAGAAGGTCCGGGTTCGAATCCTTCTGGGGACTCTCGGATTTTTCTGCTGCCCTCCTGTCCACCCAGAAGTATAATTGGGTACCCGACTTTAGGCAGTGAATGTCTATGTAAGATTACCAAAGTGAATCGCTTAACCTGCTGATCCATGGTGTATTCTGAATGTGTGCAAGTGTGTCTTCGTTGGGCCTGTTGGGGTAATCATTTTATGTAAAACGCATTGAGCAGTTCTGTAAGATGTGGAAATGCGCTATACAAATGCCATGTATTATGATTATGCAATAATAATGTGAACATGTTTTGCTGATTTAACATGAAGATACCATATCCCAATGATTCTTTTAACTTTTTTATGCAAAAAAGCAAAAATATGATACCACTGGTTTTTCCTTTCATTGATATCATTGAGGGCTCAGTAAATTTGGCGCTTAACATTTATTTAACAAATTCATTAAGCTAATCAAACATATTTACTATTCTACAGTCCCTATAACTAGTGCCTGCAAGTGTAAGGTTGGAGAGGTCTGCCAAAAAACTGACCAAGCCCATAAGTGTGGTAAGTAATTATAAGATTATTCAGTCCAAAAAATTACAATTGTTTTATCACTCACTTATCTTTATGAAATTCTTGTTCTAGATATCAATTATTTCATTTTGAAAGAAGATAAATGCTCTGAATAAGCTAACTCTTCTGAGAATACAAGTGGCTTAATTTAACTTGACATATCCATTCAAAACTGAATCTCGATAAAATGCACAAATTATTTTAGAATTAGAACAACCAACATGACAGTGATCTCATGTTTGTACAGCAACTAACAGTATCCCCATGCTAATACAACAACCAACATGACAGTGATCTCATGTTTTTTACAGCAACTAACAGTATCCCCATGTTAATACAACAACCAACAGTAATCCCATGTTTGTACAACAACCAAAAGTCATCCTATGTTTCTCACAACAACCAACAGTAATCCCATGTTTCTCACAACAACCAACAGTTATCTCATGTTCATACAACAACAAACAGTTATCCAATGTTTCTCACAACAACCAATAGTAATCCTATGTTTCTCACAACAACAAATAGTTATTCTATGTTTCTCACAACAACCAATAGTTATCCTATGTTTCTCACAACAACCAACAATAATCCCATGTTCATACAACAACCAACAGTTATCCAATGTTTCTCACAACAACCAATAGTTATCTCATGTTTCTCATTACTATATTTCTCTCCTCTTAAAGTGAAAAAGGGTACAGAATGTGAAATCAAAAGTTGTCCATCTAAGAAAGAATGTCAAATCAAGCCAATTAACAAGGGAATTGTTTACACATGTGGTAAGGATATTGACCATATATGATTGTTTTTTTTTATCTTAGAAATCAATTTAATTTTTCAAACAATACTTCTTGAAGGTTAGACTGGACAAGGAATTTAGAGATCTGTTGTTTTATCTTGCTATTTATTGGCGTATCAAAACTATTTATTCTTTTTTGGGATACTGTCAACATTTACATTATGCAAAGAATATTGTCAGAATGTTTGGGGGCCTAACACGCTGCCGCCTTGAGAACATACTTGAGTGTGATCATTTGGTCTATTGGTTGATAGTAGATTGTAAATCAGATTGAGACAGCTGATTGACAGGGAAGTTTTAGATAAATGGTCTCTATAATAATTATAATTTATCTTTTGGGGATTGGCAATCAAAGGCGGTAGGTGAAAACTTAAAACATTTTTCATAAATTTCAATCAGATCAAGTCCTGCATTCTAAAAGTTATTTAATTCACAGCTTATTGATCAGCTCATTGGGTTAAACTTATTAATATAATATGTTAAGGGAGTTAAGTGCCTCTTGAAGTAAGCACTTATTCTATGTATTACGCCTAGGCAAAGTTAAAAATGTGTTTTAACATTGTGGGTCACAAAGAAAAAGTCCATACATTTTAATATCTTAGCTAAATTGATTTGGGCTGATGTTATAAAATCATTTTTACAAGAAACCCATTGTACATTAATTACTTACTTTGAAATGGAATACTATTTAATCATATGTAAGGTGTATTTTAGAAACTGGGTTTTGACATTTCCACATGTTCTTTATGATCATATATATAAGTTAACCTTATTAATATATTCACAGTACCTCCAAAGGATATTTGCAAGTGCAAAGATAAAAAAGTCTGTCAAAAGAAAGGAAAGGCCTACAATTGCAGTAAGATCTTTTCTATCAAGTTGTTTTTCCTATTTAACATAGCTTGTTATAAAAATGCTTTTTGTATAGATAAAAGGCTCTTAAGCATTATCTAAGTTATTAGGCATTTCTGACATATCATCCTTGGGCATCATTTAATGATATAAAATGTAGAGAAACATTTCTTTTATGACAGTAAGTATACCACCTAACTTGTTAAATGGTTAATATACAATGTACAATTTCTTTTTACCAGTTAGTGTGTTTAATGACTCAATAGTATGTCATAGTAGTGTGATACCAGGTTATATATTGTGTGACCAGACTCAGTAAAGAGAGTTCCCTGCAGAGGTCAAAGTTATGTGATGTGAAAAAGCGCTTCCCACACATTTTATTCATCCTATTCAGGTTAACATAGGAACCTGGATTTCAACAGAAAATCACTTTCTTTTTGCTAGTTGCAAACCCCTTCATAGTAAAATGAACAACAGGTATCTGAAAGGATTAAGACAATTTTCAAAAGAGCGCCCAATTGTAACATTTCCCATCAAAATGGTTACAATTGCTTTTAATGTTCACATCTAGACACTCTAATGAATTCCAGAGCAAAAATTGTGTCTTTTTGATAGGTGGAGTAGTTATTGCCCTTTTATATGCCTGAAATGTGAAAACAAGTTTTGAGGAAACAGCCTTCAAAGTTTTGGGAACAACAAGTTTTCAGACAAACAACTGTATCATAAAAATGCAATTAAAAAAAAATTCTGCATTTTGAGTCATAATCTTTATTATTCATAAAGTGTGACATGTGGCACCTTTGGACCCGTGATGTCTCAATTGGAAATCACAAGTGTTTTTTGTTTTAGAGGATAACCAATATTAAAAGGCTATATGACAACCTCATCTCTAGCTTGAACTCAGAACCAAGACTGGTGTTACACCAATCAAGGAACTGATGCGCCGTAGCCGTCTGCGCTGGTATGGCCATGTTGGCAGGAAAGATAGTGATAACTGGTTAAGAAGAGTCCAGTCACTCGAGACAGCGGGTAACCAACGCCCTGGCCGACCCCCAAAGTCATGGGACGAGGCGGTCAAAGAAGACCTAAAAGGAAACCTGCCTTGACCTGAGACTAGCTCTTAACAGAGATGCCTGGCGAACTGCCATTGCATTGCGAATAGTCTAACTCATGTAGCATGGACAAATAGACTTTAAATGATGATGATGCTGATGATGATGATGTGCTATATATTCTTTGTTACTTTTGTTCGTGTTTGTACTCTCTATGAGTACTAATTTTTCTAGTTGGTTATTTGGCTAAAAGAACAAGGGCCGGTTCCGAGGCCATTTTGAGCGCTCAAGGTTTAGTTTTGAAAAAAGCCAAAAACATTGATTAAACCGTTACAAAATAAATTTAAAATTAGAAGAGTTCAGTCATGTTCAAGAAAATGTAATTATGGGATACCATTATCTTTGGGAATTAACAAAATAACTATCTTCAGACAAAATATACAATTGATCACCATCTGCTTAAATGCCCTTGTCCAAAAGATCTGAGAATCTAACAAGTCTTTAAATATGAGTGACACATTGCTGCACTTCACCAGTATTTTAATAATTTAACAAAGGTGAAAGGACATAAGCTGCTATAATGAAATATTTTTTAACACAAAGGCTTGACTTTTCTTTCCTTATCTTAATCAAATGTAATAACACATATAATATATGTCATAGAGAATGTTATGTCCCAAAATAATGTCATTAAAAAACTAAGAATTTGTAGACAAAGAATAGTAAAAAAAAAAAGAATGACAACATACAACTAAAATAAATAGATTCCTTTCAACAATTCTCTCAATGGTAAATGTTAAACTTTTACTACTAATTAAAATGGATAATATTACAAAACACAAAGACGTTATGCTTACCCAGAGAGGAAGATGATCCCAGTGCTGGTTGCCTCAGCAACAGGGTAGGTAACTTCAACAGCCAGCTCCAAACCGATGGGGTACACAGCAAAACCAAATGCACCAAACAGTGTTATAGCTGTTAACAAGGGAATCTCCATATCTCTATACCTTGCCAGTTGAACAAAGGCAATACCACTTAAACTGCTCAATGCAAAGCCGATCTTTGTAACTTCTGAAAACTTTTTAGTCTTGTCGGCAATGACACCAGCTATAACAGCACCAACTGCACCTGCAGCTATCATTAACGCCCCACACATGCCAGCAAAATTCTGAGGGTAGTTGCATCAGATTGGTTAGAGATGCAATATCATTTCTATATCAGTATTTCACCAATGCACTAAATGAAGAGGGATAGAACAGTATTTTATTTCATATACCTTAGTGACTCAAAGAGAAAAAACCATGGGTCCATATTTTTATATGTGTGTCAATATAGAGTTGCCCATAAAACAAGGTCATTGTGCTAAACTGTCATAGGGGAAATCCCAAATTTCATAAGCACAAGTGTGCATCATCTCTAACTCTCGAACTAAATAAGTAATTAGATATACTAATAACATAAAAGAATGTAGCCTCTCAACAAGTATGACTTATTTATAAATCGCCACCAGGAAGTAATAATTACCCATTTCCTTTCAGAATGTAATATTCATATTTAAGAATGAGTATAAAAATGTCAACTCACATTACTATAGTTCTGAGGGCACAAAATTTGCTCCAAGAATGTTGAATATGCTGAAAACATACCCAGACCTCCACCCATACCCAAAGTCAGCATCCAAAATGGGAAGTTTTTACGGATCTGAAATATTGACAAATAAATCTTTCACTAAATTGTGGCTGAGTAAAACAGAGACTAATAAAAAAGAATAGTATAATATATCATCACTTTTCATAGGATGCTGGTTATTTTAGAAGTTCATTAAGAATAAGTATACGTGATGAAGTAAGACTGCAAATTTCATCTGGAATAAGTGGCCCCCATGAAAAGTCATGATATGATTTTCAAATCAATCTGAAAAATATATAATTCTTTAAAAGAAAATCAGAATAATAAAAAGAAGCAAGAAGACATACTAGATTGTACATCAATTGATCTTTCAGATAATTTAAATTAACAGCTAAGTTATATGGTAGAAATTCCTCTCCATTGTTGACTTTTGTTTGGATGGTTCTGTCAGTGAGGAACATCATTATCCTCTTGTACATGTTTCCATGAGTGCACATCTCTGTAATCTTCCAAATTATGCCCCTTTGCACAGCTTGCTTCACGGTCTACAAAAACAGCTACAGGTATGTTCTTCCTGGAATCCATCAAGGATTTTGCTTATCTTGAAGAATTAATCTTCTGTTCTCTGTCCAGCTATGAAACCTACTTGGATGTGGTTCAGGGAACCTGTTGTCTCTCTGCTAGTTTCCCTAGGCAAGAGATATTGATCTCTAGCTTTTTGTCTCTAAGACTGGTTGTCCTTCTTAAAAAAAAACTTATATTTTGCAGCCTTTTTGCTTTCACTATAAGTTTCCTTGCTGCACTTTCCTTGCTTTGATAGCTTCCAGTATTTTATTTTCTCTTTGATGGCCTCTTCTACGGATTTATCCCATCACCAAGTCACCTTTTGCCGCTCTCAGACTTCCCGCATATGTCCTCAGAGCTGTTGTGAGAGTGTCCTCTAGATCTTCAGTTGGGGTTGTGTATGTATGCTTTCATTGCACTAGCGAGCGAAAACCTCCCACACTGCAGATTCCTTTAGTTTCCACACCTTTACCTTTGGGTAGAATGGCTTTTTCTTAGTATTCGCCTGTGCAAGGGTCAGATCACAGACCAGTAGCTTGTGTTGAGTAAAACTTCCTCCTTTGAGATTAATTTCACGTCTTTGACTAGTTTTCTGTGCTGAGAGTTCACTAAAATATAGTATATTTGGGTTTTTGCGACGCTTGATGTGTAAGTGATGAGGTGGCTATCCCTTAACATTCCTAAACATTTGATAATATTGAATCAATTTGGGGTAACATTGTTTTAAGCTTCACTCAACAAGTTCAAATAACAAATGCAAGCACACAATTCTCTTGTGATCAAATGATAATAAATAAAAGTTATTTTCAACTAGTACATACACTGAAGGGGTTGCATGTCCTAATGACAGGTGAAACATATCAGTATCTTCCACATTTAACTTAGTCTAAGAAGTTGCTATAGATGCTGTCATCAAAATATGTACCATCGATACTCACCTTTTTTAACCCTGCAAAAAAAGGTTCTGACTGTGAAGCTGCACTTGAGCTGGGAGGTGAAGGCGGGACAGAACTACACACACCAAAGGTAGAGAGAAATACGCCAAACGCACTGGCACCAGTACACACATACAGCTAAGAATGGAATAGAAAAAAATGGTTATAAACATCTTCTGGATTAATTTCTGTTTAAGAATTACTTTTGCTCTTATTACTTTAAGCCATTCCGACCAAAAAAAAAACACCTGAAAGCAGTTTAAGTGTAGGACAATTCCATGTAAAGTGGTCCTGAAGACTAAAAAATATCTAACCTTATTTTATTATTGAAGATAATTTCATGAATGAATTCATTTCAATCAAGTTAATAGCATAAACTATCATGCCCTTTCCAGAAATGTCACTTCTGATCCTTTAGGTGCATTTAATAAGGCTGGCAGATATTTACTAAGAATATTGAGAAAAAAATGTTTACAATTTGCAAAACAAAACATTTGAAAGCCTTGTAAGTAAATTATAAAATTTGATCAAAATTAAATTAGATATTTTTTTTTACATTTTGGTGATCTTTTTTTGTTCCATAATTCCTTGTTAAATATTAAAAATATTGTTAAAACCAACCAAATTGGATCTTACATTCTTGACATTGTTGTCCTTATATCAGGATTTAACAATGATATGCGGAAAATTGTCCAAAATAAATAACCCTGATTTTCAGGAAAGAAAAAGTATTTTACTATATAAACACATATAATTATCATATGACTTTTCAGATAGAAAATGTTATTTAAAAAATTTATTAAACAGAAATAACTTGAAAATCAATTCCTGCTTATAGATATATCTAGTTCTGTACCTTGGTTGCATTTTTTTACTTTAAAAAAAAGAAAATTCAGATGGTCACACAAAAGACTATTTTTTAGTCACACACTTGTCTCTCATTGACAGGCTATTATTCCAAATCTATGATTCTCAGCAGGGGGGGGGGGCATCTGATATATGCCGGGCATGTATGACTGATTGGTACTGTTTTGGTGAAAATTA
>JAUUEB010496101.1:0-10509 GCA_032362205.1 Clione limacina
TAAACTTTTCATACTTTTTCAATCCTTACTTTAGGGAAAGATCGTTCTCTACTAAGTCTTTTTGTTCATGTTAGTTTATTTTGTTCTTGTGATGCCTAGGTGATCCTGAGTATTATTCGCCTGCTTATATATATATATATGTGTGTGTGAAATATCTATAACTCAAAAGCTGTATTTCATGTTTGATTAAAACTGTGATTGCCTGAATATGTGTGTATTACACGAAATGTTTTGAAAAAAAATAATGTTAGCTTAGTAGGATTTTGTGTACGTGTAAAAGGTAGGGTCTAGAAAATTTACGGATGTTTGGCAATGGGAATACAATTTAAATTATCAACATAGATATTGGAGCTCTTTCCATTTTAATCAAACAAAACCTTTGTATCATTTGTAACAAATTAGTGAGTCAATTGAATTTGGGTCACTCTTGTATGTGGCAGGTAACGTCATTTGTAGGTCGGTGGATGAGGTTCAAATGTAGATAGGTGATTATTTTGATGCTAAATGAGGACGCAAAAATAACAAGACTAACTTTTGCTAATAGCAAAATTTCGAACACCGAAAATACGAATTTCAAAAGCAAAACAATAAACAGTAAGTTAGAATAAGTTCAGAAATATGAAAAGTGATTGCAATAATATATAAGAAAAGACTGAACATCAGCACGTGTTATATAAACAAGGTTTTCTCCTTACTTTTTCACGTCCACTTAAACAAATACATTTACTAGCATCAATCAAGTTTCTAAGGATTTTAACAAATTATTCTCGGACGAATAATCTAAAAAAGGTTCAATTATGTAGTGACCCCATAACAGTTGATCATGACGTGGTCAATACGCGCAAATGCAGGTCATTTTCTTCTTACCCACTACATAAGAGTTAATAAACAAACAAAACTGGGAAAACCCTATTCGTGGATAAATGACGACAAGTCAACGTTTTTGGTATCAAATTTTCAACCATTCATTGATCTACTGTATATTGTTTTGTGATTTAACGTAGGCATCTGTAATAACAGCTTATTCATTATATGGATAAGCAGAGCTAGATTTGTGATAGGAAATGAGGTTAATCACAAGTATCGAATGAATCTTTGTCTTAATATCTTGATATTTTTGATATTAGATAGTATGCATTGCCGTTATGGTGTCTAATGACTGTACTCGACTTATGTGTCACGTAAAATACATCAAGTAAGAGCTGCTATTGTGTGTTTGATCCTTCGCGAATCTTCTTTGAATACCGGTAATACGTATTCCAAAGCTCTGTTTAATGTTTATCTTATTCCCGGTTGCTAGCGGAAATGTAAAGCCTTCCGAACAATACAATTTGGTAGTTCGAAGTTTACGTATTGGGTTAGAATATGTGTTACTTTTGAAGAAAAATTACTTGAAGAAAATAATCAAATGAAAAGGGTATAACACTTGTTTGAAATATAAATGGGTCAAAATACAACGTTCTCAAATATTTGTCTCCGTATTTGGATAAAAGCTAGTCATTGTAAACAAAGCTTGCATCACAGATTCTAAATAACTTTTACATCAATTTATCAAGGAGAATGTCCGTGAGCAGTTAAACTATTAGTCTTTTCTCATCTGCGTGTCGTTCAGAAGATCAATAAAGCGTATAACAAAAGCTGTTTCCTGTTGCGATAATAAGTTGCATAACAACACATCTACCTTTAGAATTACTATAATAAAAGGTTGCATAAATTGCAAAACTATAACGTTGTAGAAGTGACCTTATTCTACTTCCACACTATATTTCCTTGTTGTGGCATTTTAACGTCTCGTAATGCATATGTTAAGTTGCGCAATGGCTCCAAAGGTCATAGGATCAAGGACCATTATAAGACTTCATCTTATTAAGAGTTTAACTCAAATCTTTGATCTCTGCTCCTCCTGATGTTGTTCAGCATTAAGGTAACACGGGTATAATAGAATAAATATACACAACATGTATTACAATAGTCTCCATGTATATGCAGATAAGGGAACTCAAAGGGCATGGAATCCAGAGTAAGTAGATCTAGTAAAATGCCAAATAACATAGAGCCTTGAATGATTGCCCTTCTGAGGTTTTCATAATTCCGAAGATTTTGTGGGTTCCTTCGCAGTCATGTTTATTTGTTCCGAAATTTCCCGCCATCTCTCAAACATAACTCACCGTCTTCAATGCAGTTGACTGACTTGGCATTTATGAAACATATTTATTTTGTTACTAGTTTTTTAGTCTTTTCTTTGTCTGCACATTGGGTGAGTTCATACAGCTAATTGTTGCAAGGGGTCGAGTTTCTCCTTGTCCTAACCATCTCATGACGACTTCCAATAACGTGAAGATATTTGAAAAGAAAAGAACTGCCAGTTTTAATTATCATTAAGAATGATCCATGTACTGTAATAATCAAACACAGTTAAATTCTACATCTATCTTCAGACAAAGGACAGTTTGGTGATTACAAAAAAACTTTGCTCAAACAAATGTATACACTGTTGATAACAACGAAACAACTTACTGAAATGTGCAAACTCTTTCCTGGATTTGGGCTGTGAAATCGACAAGATTTTATCGTCTCAACTAAAGGGGAACTAGTTGACGATGAGAATACATTTCAGCTACATATGTTAATAAGTTGAGAAGCCAATTGACTACGCATTTGATCCGGTCCCTCAGTCGACACACTTGTCGGCGCGTCCCTCGATCATCTGCTGATGTGGCTTCAAGTGGAAGCGAGTGTCAATAACGCTTTAATGCAGACCATCGAATAAGTCGAGTAATCATTTGAGGTAAATAGACGTTTGTAGCTCGACTCTGGCCTCAAATATAACGCATCGATCCACTATAAGGCAAAATAACCTGAGCGTTAAATTTTTCGCTGTTGAAAATTGTTACTCCTGTAGTTCTCGTTTATCTTGTACAACACTTTTCGTAATGACACAGTTTCAAATATCTTATTTTCTGCAAATAGTTTCATGAAATGTGCATAGGTGCTCTTCATATTATTATGTTCTCACTTAGAAATCAAGAATCAAGAATCGATCTCACCCTAAACAAAAGCTATAACTATTATTTCTATGATATTACAACCTTGGTCTTTTATATGCATACCACTGTTGAAGTAATTAATTGTTTAGTGTTTGTCCTTGTCCTATTCTACATGCTATTATAATTTTACTAATGATTTATAAATTAGTTGTGTCATCAGGTTTTGAAACATTTTATTTTGATTGTAGCGCTTTCTTATACACGATTCTGTACTGATAGGTTTTTGTCTGTTGTTGGATCTTAGTTTCACAGATTTTCCTTTTCCTTTCTTCCTCTCTCATGCTGTGAAGGATGATTATGATACTGGATATCTTACTGTGAACACCTGGTGAGCTTGCCTCTGTATGAGATATTCTGCATTTGCTTGTGTGCGACCTATTCTCATTGGTTCCCTATTACCCTAGTGCTAACAATCGTTGACTGTGTTTACAACTGAGGCTCTATTGCATAAACATTATTGTGTATCCTTTAACATTAATAATCTCTAAATTTAGTTAAATGTTGCACAACAGGGTGTTCTTTATTCACAAAATAAAGACTTGATCTTCTCCAAGGACGTCAGAGGAAGCTGTAGCTAAGAATACAAATCTTTAGAACATCCTTAATACACACAGGAAATCCATATTTCGGGATGCAATATCGAAGACACAATCAAAACACACACAGCTCAATTGATAACAAACGAGAGAAACGGGATGTATTCAGTTTGTTAATCTATCTTTTTAATATATGCAAAGATTCAATATTGGACAAATAAACATTGCCCTAAATTAATAACTAGTGATACAAGAGCTATTGACCCATCAACTTTATCTTACTAGATTGCAACCACTAATTGATGTTATCTTATTAACAAATGATCTGTCAAAATCAAAGACATCTGCTTGCATCTTTCTTGAAGCCACATTGTTAAACAATAATGCTTATATCACACACCAAAAGGCAGTAATTAGGTGCGTATTTTCACAACTTGGTTATTCTCTTTGAATTCGATATGACGCTTATATTGCGTCTGTTCAAGAAGTATATTATTATGTTCTAATCCTAAGGAGTAATTAGAGCACGGCGTCAACGGATTATCATATGTCTAATTTATTCAATAACAATAATCAATAGATTTAAAAATGTTTAACTTAAATGCCCAATGAATATCTTCAATAGTTTTCAAATAAAACGCACATAGTGTATAATTTTGTTAACAAACTATAACTTAGGTGTGTCTATCTATCTGTTCCTAACTGTTTACCTTGTGTTCAATCGAACACATAATGATTATCTACCTAATATAATTCAAAATATGTGTGTTTATTGTGTGTTTGTATGCAATGGAATTACAGCCACAGTTTTGACTCAATCGACCTGAAACTTTAGCAAGATTAGGATTCATACATATCCTCAGATGTTTGGTTAAGCTTTTGGTGACAAGAGAGAGAGAGAGAGAGAAAAAGTCTTTTTCGCTCATCGACTTCTTCGTAATGTTTCAGTAATATACGTCAAACTCGCAACTATTTATCGTATTATTGCATAATAAAAGATGTTTTAATATCGTTGCCTAAACAATTACTCCAAAAGAAGTAGTTTAATATTGCTTGCCCTTTATTACGTTTTCTACTTCTGAGGACGAGAAATGTTCGTCAAAATGTTTAACATAAGAAACAAAATTGCATTTTTCAATATATAAATATGATCTAGGTTTTTATTATTGCAAGATGGTGAATTTTGTTTTTGTGTGTCAAAGACTCTTACAATTATTCCCAAAACAAACTGATGTGTTTGTTCCTATTGAATACATTGAATACATCGGTATTTGGGATAGCATGATTTTATACTGGTAAAAAATACTCACACAGGTGTTGAGCCAAACATTCAAAAATCAAAGAAACCATTTACACTGAGTGACCTTATCGGTCACCATGAGAATTTCAATTAGCGAGTTTAGTTAGAATCAAGCCAAACTTGCTTTGAAATGCACCATTTAGCTTCAATATTTCATACATTTTAGTCCAATACGCTCATGTTTTTACATTACCCCCACCCCTAACACACACACAAACACACACACACACACACACACACATACACACAAACACACACACACACACACACCAACAACTCCTGGTATTACCCCTGGGAAGGCGCCTGGTCAATCACACTCGTAACCAAAGGTATTTTCATAATTCAATAATCTTTGTTAACTAAATGGCAACCGGCACTTGAGCATCAAATTACCGACTTTACATCAGCATATTTTCCATAGCTTCTTTCTTCTTGCTTTAGTTCTCAATGATGATAATTCTTGTAGGTAATGTTTGAATTGAACAATACGAGTATCTTTTTTTCGGAATGGCTATGTTTTAGTTGTCATGAAATCATTACGGAGCCAACAATTGTAACATCTTTTTTATCACTTACAAGAATACATTCACAAACAAAACACAATTATATAAATTGACACAGAATGTGTGCAATTACGAAACGCATTTCTAATTTTCATTTCCAGATTTTGATTTACGCCTCATTGTCCACGTTCATTATCCGTGGATATGAAATAGTGATTATATGGCTGTTACTGTAGATTAGCTCAAAAGAGATTGAACATTGACTGATAAGTGATGTAACGTTGTTAAGTTAACTGTCAGTATCTATATTTATATTTCTTTACGCTATACTTTGACTCACGCCTTCCCAATCTTTTATCAGTCTGGACTAAATTGCAATGACCAGCAGCGTGAGTAGCTACTATGAGAGACTGTAAGAAAGCGGTATTAATGTCAAACTGTTCTGGACTATAGATGAGTCAATTGAGATCAATGTATGAAGACAAGCTTGGAAGTGACAGATTAATCCGTGTTAGGCTCAGGAGGTGAGATTAGTTTGTCAATACAACCGGTCTAGATGGTTTGGGAAAAAAGTGTGAAACTGTCGCCATTCAATGTGATGTTTAATTTTGTTTGTCGCTAGAAAAATTGTGTCTTCTTTGTCTGCGGATATTTTTTCCTTTTTGTATGAGGCTCCAAGAAATGAAGTAAATATAATTATCACAGTTATTTTCTTATTCGCAGGTTGTTGGTGTCTTTGTAATGGAACATACACAATGTTTTCGTAAGATATGTATCGTCTTTACACGTACATTCTAACATGTTCTTGCATCTATACAATTCAAAGGATCTGAACAAATAATTCTCAAACAAAGTTTCTCGAAGAAGAGTTCAATTATTAAGCTACCACGTGACAGTTGATCATCACGTGATCATAACCAGAGTGAATGAATAAACTGAACTGGGAACATCTTATCCGTGGATTACTGGCGGCCATTAAACGCCTTGGGTCTCAAGTTTCCAACAATTCATTGATCTACGATACGTGGGACTGTGACATTACGTATGCCTCTAGAACGACATCTAAATACTTAGGATTATCAGAGCTAGATAGGAAATGGGGTTTATCACACGTGTCAAATAAACCTCTGTCTTAATATCAAAAGATTTCAACCTTTAGCTACTGGGAAATCATTGCACTTCGTTTCTTTGATATTAGATAACATTGAAGTTATGTTGTCTGGTAACTTGTGACTGTACCTGGTGTCATATCAACTAAAGATATATCAAATGAGAAGCATGATGCGCTTTGGTCAATCAATATAGTATGCTATATTTTTGAAACGCGACTCTAAGTTTTTGAAGAAAAAAGTAGACGTGATTACCGGTAAATTATAATAACTACTAGATTAAATTTATTCATGAGAAGTTTGGTGCCTAGTTGAGCATTTTTCTAAATTAACGTGTCTTTGCAACATTTTACAAATCTTTTATTTCTAAAGAATGACTAAAATAATGACAAATTGACGAAACGCTGGATAATTATCAAACAATCATTGTTTTACTCTCAAAGCATATTTGTGCTGTTCAAATATAAGGAACAGAAGCCAATACAAGTCAAGCCTCTTACTGAACAGTTCCCTGTTAAGATATATCGCTAAATCACACTTGTATCTCCTATAGATTCTACCATGATAAAGACTCCCCCTCTGGCATCATGGCAACAAAATAGCGTTGTACAAGGGACCTAAATCTACTTACACACTCCATTTCATAGTTGTGGCATTTGAACGACTCGTAATGCATAATTACATCAGTTAAATGGCTCCAAACGCCAAAGGATCAAGGACCATTACAATTCTTAATCTTGTTATGAACTCCATCTTTGTTATCTCTGCTCCTCTTTGTGTAGTTTAGTATTAAGGTAACATGATTAGACTTAGAATAAATATACACTGTATTGTTGTATAACAAAAGACGCATTAGCTCTCAATATATATGTATATTAACATAGAAACATAAACGATTGCCCTGCTTACGTTTTCATAATTCCGAACATTGTTTTGGTCCTTGACATTGACGTTGTTTGTTACAAGTTGTTTTCGACTTCCTTATGTAGAAGAACTTGAATAACACAAACTTACTAGCTGATGACTGGTGACGTTGTTTTACCCATAACTATTATGTGTGTGATTTTTTTAAATTCTACAAATAAAACTGGTATGATGCAGAATTTGTGTTGTTTCCTGATTTTTTGTTTGGTTCTTTTTGTAGTCTGTTTGTTATCAGTTTGAATGATATCAGACTAGCAAGTAATAGAACAATGTTCGTACAGACAAGTATGAATTTTAATGGATGAATGAAAGGAAATTGCTTAACGTTTGACAAGTGTATTTATATAACGCTAATCTATCCCCAAAAAAAATCTCAAGGTGGAAGAAATAATATAAACTGATGTTTTTTTCTACTACATTATTTGTAGGCGTGGGTTCGAATCCCACCGCTGCAATAATTTAAATATGTGTATGAAGTTGTTATATGTTTGTATACATTTTTTTTTTTGGGGGGGGTTCTAACTTATATTACCAATTGCATATTTTATTGTAAAAGTTGTTTTATAATATGGTTTGTACTGTATTTGAGAACTCATGTTTCTATTTAAGCATTTTATGCTCACAACGTCAGTGTCGTATATAATCTTTTCGAATTCAACAGTTTTCATTGGTGTGAAGCAGTTGTCTTTACACTCGAAGAGTGCACTTATATTCGTTTTTACTGTGAAAGTTTCTTTGTTTGTATCTTTTGCCTGCTATAATATCGGACAAAATCAACTTAGTCAACAGCAAACCAAGGGGACTAAGCTTGCGTTATCCACTGCTTCGCTTTCCCATGTTTGAACATTTTACTGCGCTCTTTCACCCAGAGGGCGGCAGTTATCCGACTTAAGAAGGTACTGCGATATTTATTCTGCTGAGAAGGTGATGAATTGTATTTGATTGTCTGTTTGTATGTGTTGAGACTCTTGCAATATTTCTCCAAACAAACAATTTTGGTATACATTTTTTGAAGTCTTGCGTATTGAATAGATTCGAATATTATTGTTTGCGGATTCGAGATCCAAGCCTTGTTTTCACCACTTCTTTACTTGTTTTTGTTCACGTTCATATCATGAAACATAAGATACCTAGCTGTGCAAATGAATCACCACATATACAAGTGTATGTAAGATGTGGAACCTTACCAAACTATTTCTATCCTTTAGTATCAACTCAAAGTTAACTGTCTGAAAGAATGTATTACTTTCACTAAACACAATACATTTGCATTACCTACTTATAGTGAAAAGGATTCAAAGACACTTCCTTAGGGAGCGAGAGACAGTGTTTAAAAAGAGAATATTGACATTTGATGGATTGGTTGGTTCTTGGTTAATATGGTTGCCATAAGGCCGTCTTGTGTACATGTCAAGGAGTAATGACAAAAGCAATGCTTACCTCTCAAGTATTTGTTTATATAGTCCTCAAAAGTGTTAAGGACCACCCATTTAAATTGGTAAATAAATTAACGTTGCGTTGACATAAATAAGGAAACTCAACTTTGTTCACGTTATCTATAAATCCCGCTTACATATCTCATAAGAGGCATAATGAAAGCGTTCCTCAATGATATTACACTTTTATTTGAAACTCATTCGCTTGCAAAAAACATATCCAACACTCTCTCAAAACCTGGTTTCCGTCTGCATTGCATCCTTATGACGAACTCATATCGAATTTAAAATCAGTCATTTAGTTGATACATATGCCTTATTTTTCTGATCGACCTAAATCGTTATACAAATAATAAAATTATTGTCATGTCATTTTGACTAATTATTGTGGTTTAACAGATAATTAATTCATTTACTTATTCATATTGTGGTTCTAAACCCTTTAAGAAGCAAATTGTCTTTCAATAATGATACAGCTTTTTAAATACTATGATAGTTCATTCTCATGAATAACAGTACTGTTTTGGAGATCTCATATATAAAATATAAAAAGGTAAAGGTTAAGGGTACCGACATATGGTCAAGCATGATGTTGAAATATGTTCGCCCAAATTTGATTGGGATCTATGTCTATTTATTTTAGCTCAGAAATAGTTTTAATTTTGCAGTTCAAAATATTTCCAAAATACTGACATAGGTCTTGAGACAAAAATGTATTTTAGTAAAAAAAAAACATACACCCAGAGGGACTCCTATCGGTCACCCTGCGGACATTAATTGGCCAGTGCGTTATGGTCGAGTGAGATACACGGTCAGAGAGACATTTTGAACGGAGGAATGTTCTGGTCGGTTACACACGAACTCTGAGTTAGTTTCCAATTTTCAGGAAACAGGAATCTTTGTAAATTAGATGGCAACGGGCGCTTGAAAATCAAACTGCTGTGTTAACAACAACATGTTATCTTTACTATCATTCTCCTTGCTGCATTTCACAAAGGTGATAATTATTTGCGTATAACTGGAATTATTTAATAATACGAGTATCTTTGATTCTAAATGCTTGCTTACAATGGATTGGATGTATTATTAGTGTGACGCTAGACAAATCCCGAAGCTATAATTTGGAATGTACCAATCTTTCCCACCGTGTATGCATATTTATTGAAGGCAATGATTATACCAGCGTCTGAGAATTTTTGATTATCTGTTCCATGGGCGCATCTAGAATTTTGAAAAGGGGGGAACTGAAAATCAAAGCCTCACCCCCTCTTAGCGTCCCCTCCTCATCCTACCATAACCTAACCCCCTGTTACAAATTAGGTCATTTTCTCCTTCTTACCCTCTTTTTTGGCGCACCTATCTGTAAAAAAAGGGTTATACGTTCACCTGTCCCCCCCCTAGATACGCGCCTGATCTGTTCCTTTTCCTCTACTGTTATATTGTTCCTTCTTTTTTATATTAGAGATACAATGAGCTGTAAGGCTACTATGAACTATATAAGCCATTTGATATAAGACTATAAGAAGAAAAAGGAAATATTATATTCAGAGTATGTTACTTTTTCAATGCCCTTCACAAGGCACTGATTTATACCGAGAAGACCCGAAAAGACCCGAAAAGACCCGAAAAGACCCGAAAAGACCCGAAAAGACCC
>JAUUEB010496112.1:0-10509 GCA_032362205.1 Clione limacina
CTATCTATCTATCTATCTATCTATCTATCTATCTATCTATCTATCTATCTATCTATCTATCTATGCATCTATATATGTATCTATGTATCTATGTATCTATGTATCTGTCTGTCTGTCTGTCCGTCTGTTCGTCTGTCCGTCTGTCTGTCTGTCTGTAATCTATAAATGAACTAAGATCGCACTGACCTTACAACAACTTAATTCTGGCAAACCGTGTTCACGTAGTGTCAATACGTTGATCTCAGCTTGCAACTTATGTGTATCCGTGACGTCATATGTGCCTGGTTCAAGGTTGATAGGCGGAAGGGGTACTGCCGCTGCACCCCTCCGCCTATATATATATATGTGTATATATTTACAATCTATATATTTATTTATCTATCTAGTTGCATATCCATCTATGTATCTGTTGATCTATACATCTATATATTTGCCATTTATTTCGTTCTCTCTCATTCTTTCTCTCCCTTCCTTTCTCCCTATTTTCTCTCTTTATTTCTCTTACTCTCTTCAGTTCTCTATTCTATTCATATCGCCTTTTTCAGTCTCTCTCTCCCTCTCTTTCTCGATACATTTTATTATACCAGTTCCACGTACTTTAATTTATACAATGATGGTATGTAAATGTAAGAATCTTACGCCCTCAAACACATTATGCTAGGCCACAGCGATTTTTTTCAAAGCCGGTTTTATATGAAATACACACATTTGTACCCAATCTACCAACAAAAACAAAATGATGAATAATTTGAAATTATTCTCCAATAGGTCAATGGTGTTCTCAGAAATAATGGTAATGACTTGACATTTACACTTGATGATTCACTGATGAACTGGGCTAATTTTACACGAGGACCCTTCCTCTACTCATATAGGTTTGTTTCATTTTTGTTATTATATTACTTTATCTTTCTTTTTTCGCCACGCGTTGAATTTGTAATTCAACTTGATCAAGTTTACCGATTTGGTTTTAGCAAAGTGCATTTCAATTTTATTTTGCGAGGCTGTATACTATAATCTCTTCGTTTCAACATTTACACCGAGTGAGTCACGACAGAAGCAGAAACATGAGATATAGAAACAATAAAAAAAAAAGAAGGGCGATATATTACAGCTGCTGATAGCATCGCTCTGATAGCAGCAGATAGTATAACAAGCTTAAAAAACGATGCATCAATCAAATATAGCCGGCTTGTAACATAATGCTAATGAAACAAACGTAATTCACATAGAAGAAAAGGAAAGCAAAAATAAGGAAAATATTCAAAGCAAAAAAACAGATCAAGAATATCTTGCAGATCTCTAATATTTGGGACCTGTGATAATTCATTGGCTTTACCTTTTAGTTCACTCTGCCTAGATATTATCAATTTCGCGTTGGATCATCGATCTATTTAAAGTATATATAGAGTTATGTAGTGTATATGTCAGAGTAGAAATCGTAGTTCAGTAGAAATAATATACCTGCTAGACAAACATTATCTATCATTTTTCCTATGAGAAATCGTATTGACGAGTTTGAAGAATCAATTGTTGTCGTCTCTACATGTTTTTTAAGATAGTTTCTTTAATTAGTTTTCTGTAAAATTGTCCTTTACAAATACATATCAATTGTATTCTGCATAACTGACTATGCCATGTCAAATGCCAGTTTTTATTCTCTTAAATTCGTTAAGCATTTTCAAATATTTCTCTATCTGATTAAATGTTTAATACATTTGATAAAATATATTACTTTGTTTAGTGGTTTGTTTGTCTATTTGTTTGTTTGTTTGTTTGTTAGTTTGTTTGTTGTGTCAATCAGCCACTTGCTTGGAGGTGGTCAACATTTAAAAACAGACATTTTTCTGGCGGTATGCAAAAAGGTTTCAGAATATACTAGAGCGTAGAGAAAAGTAATGCATACTTAGCCTTTGTGTTTCAATGTTCATACATATACAGACATATTGTACATCAAAACAAAGATCAGAATATCGTCTTGTATTCGGTTTGTATGAATAATTCAAATAGATACACGCACATATAAAGGACTTTGTGTAATTGCGATGGGCGTCAACGAAAATAGAAAAAAAGTAGCCAAATGTCGATGGAGTTAATGGGCATAATTTAACCCCTATGGATAATATGGCGTAATGAGGCACCGAACTGCGCGTGAACATTTCTGGGAGGCATTTATAGAAAGTTCCTTCTGTATTAGATTTAGGTATGTGTTTTTATCGGTTATTCACAAGCATTGGGCAATAACAAAAAAATAAGTGAACTTGAAATTTGACTGCAGATAAAACCACGTATAAAATTGAATGTTAATGGCTTCATGGGGTCCATATAAGAGACAAACACAAATTGTTGACACATATATCATGATGGAGATTTTAAAAAATTGAAAGAACCCAAGTTAACTAGTTAGATGAACACGATCAATTCAGGAGAGGTGATGCGTTCGAGTTATTATAATCTTGAACCACACAGCCTCTGGATCTTGCAGATCTCTATGTCTATTTTTAGTGGTTGCATGTAGGTACTCTTGATAACTCTCTTAAAGTTATTTTCATCTTTTCCTCTTAATACTGTTTGTCAATCATTATTCTTTATTCAGAAATGAAAATAAATCATTAGACATCTTGCTAGAAGTCAGTCCACCATTGTACGCATACCATAAATGAGATGAAATGTTTAAAATTGTGACATATTTATTGAAAAAAACACCCTAATTTTGATATACGATAAATGGTGTTTGTTTTCATTGTTTCGAAGTGAGAGGTGACTGTGTTTTTCTTTTCAAGAAGCAATTTTCCAACAATCTAAATCTAGTTTGTATTTCAGTCCATATCCTGTATAAATGTACTCTGATTATTCAGAAAATAATTCCAATTGTAATATAAAAGTTCAAAGAACTTTGAGCTGTATAGTCACAACTTTAAGTCAACAAATAGCAAAACCTTGATATTTTGTTTATTCAAAAGCTGTGTGAACAACACGTGTTAATTGCTGTATTTCAGATTACAAGAAATCAAGCTTCACATTGGTAACAAAAACGAAAGAGGCTCTGAACATCTCATTGATGGCAATGGTTTTGACGCAGAAGTAAGCCACCTACAACTCATGTTAATTTTACTATTTTTCTTGGTATTTGTTCAAAACAGCATTTCATATCTACTTGTATACCCAGCCGCGTAGCCAGGATTTTTAAAATGGGGGACATCCTTGGATATTATCAAACTAATGGCCACGAGGCGGCCAAAATTCTTGAGATAAGTTAAAAATTGTGCAAATTAAGAGCTCTTTGGATCTCAAATGCGGGGGGGGGCGATTCCACCATGTCTCCCTGGCTACGCGCCTGCTTATACCTGTGAATGTAAAACGGGATAATATAACCTCATTCTGTTTCTTTAAAGGTTATGTAAGATAAAATGCTAGTACATCAAAAAGTTGTGGCTAAAACTAACTGGGAATATATATTTCATTTATTGTTTTTAAATATATACGTTCATATGTTTATTCTTGGTGTCCATCTTGGCCCTTTCGGTTTAATGGAAACAATCTTTTCTTAACAACAAAATTTAAAGCCATTGTGAAACTTGAATCAAAGACCTCTCATCCCTATTTCAATTAGACCACGACCTTGCACGATATCGAATTTGTATTAGTGAGTTGTCTAACTTACGCCTTAGTGTTATACATTTATCTTAGGATGATGTACTTGAAATACTTTACGATATGTTAACTGTTTACGCCCAATGAACATGTACGTAGCACCAACTCCAATATAATGAACTAAGCGACAATGTTAATCATTGAAAATTAAAAATTGTCATTTATGTTTTCTCAGCTTCAGCTTATTTCCTATAACAGTGAACTGTTCTCATCAATTGCCGCAGCTCAACATAAGCCGTACGGTGTGGCAATTATTGGCGTTTTTGCTGAGGTAAGATTAAATGTCTGCGGAATATTAAACTGAACCGCGGTATTGATAGTTCGTTTGTGTGTTTGTTTGTTTATTCATTTGTTCGTTTGTATGTTTTTATTTCCTTAAACTAGCTTAAACTCAGTTATATATAATTGGTTGACTGATTTTTGTAAACACACTTTACACACTCCTGTTTTTTGTTTAACACTATCCGTCTTCAAGGGTATTCTTTTATTTAGACTGTTATAGTAGCAGTGAGTATACAAATAACATGTGCGTCATGTACCTCTATTCATTATTCATTTGATTGTTGGTGATTTGTATGGTATTTTTATCCTTATGTTAATGACGCATTTAGTGAAATCCTTAAATACAATCTGTTCTCTCTTACTTACTTACTTTACTTAAAATTTACTTACTTACTTTGCTTTTTTTACATTAAATTAAAGTTAAGTAAAGTGAGTAATGTTCATGACATATTGGTGACATCCTCAATACGATGTTTTCTTTCCATGGCTCCCATAGATATGATGTCATTTAAAATGTGTTTACCTCATTCCGTGCCCATCGTAAATATACACACATTTAAAAACAAATGGTGGCTTTTGAAAACGGATAGCGGTTGACATTTGGGGAAAGGGAAAAACCAAAGTCTTAACGCAAAACATGTGTTATTGATTTCATGCCCATCCTCGATATATAGACGATATAGGTTACTGCAACACAGGCATTGGTTACGTTTGGGCATGGATGAGTTAAGTTAACCCTTTTAGACTTCTTGAAAGATGTGTTTATCGTTTACATATCATGTACTTGTAAAGCACTGTGAAATAATTTCATAAAATAAATATTATCGATACTAGGTTATAATATTTGCGTTGCTTAAATTTTCAATTTCATGAATTATAACATTGCAAAAGTTTGCACTATGTTTTTTAATCAAACGTTGTCAACACATAACATTTATTTATAAGTTGTTTAAACTTTACAGGTAACAGAATTGGAAGAAGAAGAAAACAGCGCCTTTCAGTTGTTAGTGAATGCTGCAAGACAGACACCTTGGAAAGGTAAAAGATAAGTTCAAGATGGTCCCAGTAAAGATTCAAGTACCTAATAATAATAATGTATAACTTTTATATACCGCATTTCCATAACTGTTCAATGCGCTGTACACAATTATTACTCCGACAGGCAGCAAAGAGACACACATGTCAGAGTACACAAGGAATCAATCGATCAACCTTAGTAAACCTACAAATGCCTTCGCTACACCAGAGACACACATGTAAATACAGCGTATCTAAAGAGTCTGCCTTTTTAAGCGAGTCTATAAATCGGGTACCCATATATACTGCTGGGTGAACAGGTAAAGAACGATAGCAAATTTGTTACCATGAAAATTGTATCCCATTGCGGGGATCGAACCCACAACGCTAAGGACGGCCGGATCCTAAGTCCGACGCCCTAACCACTCGGCTACCTGCTCCACATCCTCTGTATAGGTAATACGGCTGTTCATCTATGTGTTTCCTTCTTATAATCAAGAACATTTTATATATCATGACAGCCACACAGCTTTACCACAATCTAAAACGTTAAATCAATACCATATTCTTTGTCCAATATGGGTACGGTTTACCGACAAATCTAAAACAATATTTACTATAATCATATTTTTGAAGTAAAAAGAAAGAGTCTGCTACAATATCATGAAGTTTTTTTTATACATTGAAAACGAAAAGGATAATATCATAACACAACACTTTTCTTTGATATGACAATGAAATGTCTATTGTCATAACATATGGCTTATTTTCGGATAATTCAAACAAAAAAGTATATTAGCATATTTTAAGTCTTTTCTTATATATTTTCAACACACAAGATATATAATCATACCATAGACATTTTCTAATATGTTTCAAACAAAAAAGAGGAATCTTTAAAACCATTGAGGACAAAAATAATTGCATGTACCTAAGTTCAAACGGGTGAATTTCTCGAATAAAAACTAGTGCGTCAAGGCAAACATATATGCATGAAAAAGAGAGAGCAAAGTACACTGAGACAGGTCATCAAGTTCTTTATCAAAGGCCCCAAACAACCTTTTGATGGATATCTGCTTAAGATTGATGCTTTTTTCAAACCTTTTCGCACTTGATGACCTGTCTCAGTGTACTTTGCTCTCTCTTTTTCAGACCTTTATGTTGGACTCTTCTCTTTGAAAAAAGGGAGATAATAATATGTGTATTCATTAGGTTGTACATGTTTGCATTGTTCTTTCCCTTGAAATGTATTTCTAGTTTCTTGTGTAATAATGTTTTAAAGTAATCCTTCAATGTGTCGATATTTAGATGGGAATGACGGAAGAAAGGTTCAGAATAGAAACACCATTTTGTACAAATAGTTGTACGTAAGTTTTTTTTAAATATCAGGCGGTATGTTTGGTAAAAATAGACACATGCATAAAGATTAAGTTGCTTTAATGATAATATTTGCATGCATTCATGTTGCGCAGTCCCCGGCTTCAAACCTGGCTTCGAATGCCCAGCAATACATTAAATTAACAAAAGGCAAAATGGAGACACACTTACACATACTCAACTTTCTCAAAAGTATAATCGTTTGTCTAAAATTTTACAATGGCGTTCACGGCCTTTGTTTGTGTACCCAATTCACGCAATGGAAGAGTGACATTTTGTTTATTTTTTCAGGCATTATTTATAACAACTTATTTGCGTCGGACATCGGGACAGATCCTTCACAATTCCTTGTCATGTTTATTAAAACACATATACCACCTAGCTATCTTTGAATTATGAAATGAAATTCCTTCTTTTTTTTTTGTCTAGACCAAGAGACGCGGATAGAGAAGTTTGATCTAAAATCTCTTCTTCCTCATACCAACTACTACGTAACATATGATGGATCTTTTACCCAACCACCGTGCCTTGAAACTGTCACGTGGGTTATTCTCAATAAACCAATCTTTATACAGGCTTCAAAGGTAAACACCATATTGACCATTATTAGACAATACTTTTTCTTTGCAACGACACGAAGAAAAGGAACCCCGAGTTCGCAATACTTTTAAGTATTTTAAATAATCTTAAAGTCTGCAACTAGATAACAACGTCATACGACCAAACATCGTAATTGTGATAGTAGAATTTGATACTGTTCACAACTGTTAAATACAAATACAGTCTTGTGCAGAACTCAAACCTCTGGAAGAATAACAGCCCATTATTTATTACTCTCGTATGTAAGATAAGGTATATAACCATTTCTATTCATTATCTTGTTAATTTTTGCATGGTTATTTCCCTTGAACAATGATTCCAGTACTTTGAGTAAGACTGCTAAAATATTCTTCTTTAATGTGTCAATTTGAAAATTGGTGTCACTTTTTAAATAAATTGATTTGATAAACCATTGATTACAAAGAGCAATCATATCCGGATATGAGACGAATCCAAAAAATACCGAGAGGAGCCACGCATATGGAAAGCATAGACGTGCTTGGCTGTAGGCATTGAATTTCTTATAAATTGTTCTTATTTGTTCATTATATTTGATCGAGTGCCCATTTTCACCTTCGTTGGGAGGGGAAATGTTTCTAATTTTGTTACCCAAGGAATTTTAACATCAGGTATTAGTAAGATTCGAACATGAGACCTCTCGTTCACCAGTTCGTTAGCCTCAAACTATATCACACATACCAAACAATCAAACATCCCAATTGGAATTTTAAAAGAATAAAACTAAAAGAAAGCATTCACATTGAATTAGTTTTCAATCCTCAAAAGCTCAACTATTAAAAGACATAATACCTTATCATTTCCATTTTCCAAAGCTGCAAACACTACGGCAGCTACAGGTAGAACAAGAGGATAGAAGAATGACCATCTCCGAAGGAAATATACGACCGATCAGCCATCTTTACAACCGGGCACTCAGAACAAATATTAATTTTCCAAGCTCGGTAAGAAATTGATAACATTATGAACAGAATAGATTAATATCATTTCGAATATGATGAAAACTGTATGTACATATCATTTAGGAAAAATATCTAATGAAGATAGAACAATTCCAAAGGCTAAAATATGTTACTCTACGGTTAATGATATCCCATATTATAGACCATACAATCTCTGGTATTCTGGACATCAACCAAAACATATAACATTTAAAATTTCAACCCTCTTGCTTAAAGATTTTGCGATGTTATTCTCTACTTGACGTTAGCTGGTATCTTATATTTACCATCAGCTGTTGTCTATGTTTAACGGTCGCTGGTATTCTTAACATTACTGTCTCTCAAATGCTAGACTTGGCCTTCTTTGGCATTCAAGACGTTACGTTTTCCATAATTAATTATCCTCTCTCGCAATAGATTTTATTTCATGTTGTGGTTTAGACTCAACGTACTGTGCCGTTCTAAATACGCGTATGTTTTATTATATGGCTTTTATTCGAGTAAGTAACATAAATAAGAGATCCCCCTTCATTTTAAAACAAAATGCCGCTGAATATGCTCGTATGCATTATACTCAGTTAAGTCAGCGTGATATGTGGGTCACTGTTATGTCCCTTATATTTAGGGTCCATTGACGTAGTACACATGTCAATGACACGATTAAATAGTATGAAAGATTTTATGTCGTAGTAGACAATAAAAGGAAAGTTATATCACATGATAATATTATAATCTTCATGCAAAAAATGAATATAACTCATGGTTAGAATGTTTTTAAGAATACAAAAAGTGTTTGAAACAATACATTAACATACAATCGAACGGCTAATATAAAGTAAAGAAGGTTTCGTTCCTCATTATATGTCTATTCAAAACCCCATTAAAAAATTGAGATTGTGTTATGTACATTATAAGTTCTCTTGTGAAGTTGACTTTACATTCTATGGGGTTGTACACTTTATGTTATCTAGTAGAGTAGATGTTAAGTTATCTGGTATTTTAGACTTGGGGTTTCTTGTATTCTAGATCTGAAAGGGGTCTGGAATTCTAGACATACATTTTTTGCATTTTAGACTTAAATTTAACCGGAGGGTTTAACTTAGCATCGGTGGTTTTGTAAACTTAAAAATTAAAACCTAAACTCGTCAGTTCACACACTCACGAACGAAGACAAATCTTTAAACAAGAATTTGATTGTTTTTACCTTCTATTTTGCAGGGTCATCTATGTAATATGAAAAGAGTTTCTCAATACAGAAGTAAGTTTATATGTTCGTTTGATTGTTTTAATTGTCGGCTAACGACTTAAACAGAGTCATCTTTTGAGTTGTGTGGTTTTGCGTGAGATTTTACTTTAAACGCTTATCTTTTTATTCAACACTTTATTTTGTGTTTTCTATTTTCTATACACAACGGTTAGAATCCTAATTCAGACACTTCTTTTATTTCAGACTAAAAAATCATCTAGATTTGTCTACAGACATATAGAGGTGGCCGAAAGTCCCCACCCCTTGCCAATTCTTCATTAATTATGAAAATGATACCATAATTCACACATTTTATGATTGATATCTCATGCATATTAAACCGTTTACAAAATCAAATATCTTGATTATTAGGGGCGTGGCGTAACAAAACATATAGGGTACTGTTGTCAGGTTTTACATTGAAACACACATGGAACTAAAACACAATAATCACTTGCCTATCAGACAATAGACATTCATTATAAACTAGTCAATTCTACAATTAACAATTCAAATGTGTCCCTTTTAAGTGTTTACACTATTAAGTGTATGGACAATCATAAAAATGATAAAACAAACATATAGTTGTATGATTCCTTTCAATTTATTTCTTTTTCCAGTCAACGATTTTCTGAGATGACCATTCAACCCATTTGATTGATGTGCTTCAGACTTGTGGACATTGTCAACAAAGGTCACTGCTGAATGATATCCACCCTTACCCCTATCCCTGATAAAGTGTATATATGTATGAAGTGTAAAACAATTTGTTTATTGAGAACTGCATTAATAAATGTAACATTTTTTCATATCAGTATCAGATGTTTTAACTGAGTCCTTCCATTTTGAGAGGAGCTATCGCTCTCGCTTCTCATGACGCTCCTTAACTTATGGAGCTTAAAAGCCATGCTCTTATCTCTGTCGAAATCGCGCCCCTTGAAATGACAAAATATGCTTCCGTGTTGAAAGTCAAGATGATAAAATAATGCTAAAATCCGCCACAAGCCATGGGTCAATATGAAATAAACCAACACCATGAAATCAATGTAACTGTCGTCACCTACTGTTAATACAGAAATAACATGCACTTCGCTGTTCTTTCTTTTTTATTGTGAGAAAAGAAACACTAGTCCAGTAGCCCGTCTCATAACCTTGTTTTGTCTGAAGGCAAACATTTCTTTGCATTTTTCAATAGTCCTTAGTGTTTGAATGAAATAATTCAGCAGTCATTTTGGATTCAAATCGTGATATCTCCATTATTTGAATACCGGCGAATGTCGACAATGTTATGGATCGATTGGGCTGCTCAAGACCTTCAATTTGAGTACCAGCACTGGCTATTTGTTTCGGATATTACGCTCGTTTCGTATTTTC
>JAUUEB010496123.1:0-10508 GCA_032362205.1 Clione limacina
GTGCACACATTTTTTACTGTGAACTGTACTTTTCTATCAATAGACAATTTACAATCAATCTCCTATCATACGACCTCTGAACAGGATCTCGGGTGGGTTTTTTAAAGTCAAAAGTAGGTCTCGATGTTTTTTTAAGATTAAAGGTCAGAGTGTCATGAAATAATCACTTACCACAAATTATATCGAGAGCACAGAGTGCAAAATCTTGAAATATATCAAATGATCCTTGGTTCATTTTCACTTGAAGTTTGTTTGTAAGTATTTCTGACTGTTTGTTAAACACGGGTTGGAAATCTTGCAACATTTTGAAGTGAAAAGTGGGCGTTAACATTTTCCTTCTTACTCGCCATTTGTCACCAGAGCTGAAATAACCGGGGCATAAACGTTTAAAACATTATCAGATTACAAAACATATATATACCAATGCGGTGTGTTAGAAATGCACCTGAGTTGTCATGGCAAGCATACAGTGTACACACTAGTATGTTAATAATTGCAATCTTGTCTTGTAAAATTTCACTTAAATATTTACAGAAATCTATTTGTAAACCGAATATTTAAATACGTCAAAATCTTAAAATTATTATCAATAAAATATTATTCCTACAATTCTTGTTTAAGTGTTGTATTGGAAATAGATATAATTTACACTTAATACACATTTGTAAAGTCTGCTTTTGACGTCATCTGGACATCAAGTGACAAGGTAAGTACAGTCACAAAAGTGTCTAAATGCCTAGATGTACCCATCTATATAGCCTAGGCCTAGCTCAGTTCTACCTTCGATAATCGAACGCACCTAGGAAAGTCGACTGCCTACGCAACAATTCTTTGTAAAGCTGTTGTCCTGAAAGCGCCCGAGAGGACGTACAACACTTTGATATAAACAACATTAAGTACATTCTTTGTGCATGCGATATTTATCTCCCGGAATGAGTAGTTGGGTACCGGAAAGACTAGCTTGGAGGACTTCTTTACCTGGATTCATTGGTGTGTCTTCTCATCTCTTGGGTTTGACGTGCTATGACACTCCACAGATAACGGCCAGCAGCCATTCCTGTAACAGCACTGTTTTGCTGCATCCGTCTATTGGGTGACGTCATCTATTAAGTTGTTCTTTGATCTGCCTCTGGGTCTCATGCCGTGTATTTGTTCCTCTAAAACTTCTTTTGGAAAACTGTTCTGACGTTTAATGTGTCCAAAATATATTACTTTTCTTTGCTTAAGTTCATGTCTGTGTTGGGTTTGTTTTAAATTACCTGATTTGTGATCTTTTGTTTCCATCTGATTATTCAATGCGTCTCGGGCATAACATTTGAACGCGTCTATTCTGATCTGCAATATTTGTGACAAAGTCCATGGTTCAGTCAAGTCGCACTGCTATGCTATTTCACTTTATCCACGATAGCTTGAAGTTTGTCTTCTTCTTTTGCTATCAAGGCGGTGTTGTCAGCGTAGCGTAGGTTGTTGACATTGATTCTATAAGTTATGGTGCCTTCTACCCCTCTGAAAATAAACTCAGTGTAGATGTTGAATAGGTATGGGGACAAGACGCATCCCTGTCCTTCCTCTACGTATGTCTGTTAATGCAGACAGTTCGTTTTGTATTCTTATTTCTGCTTTCTGGTGTTAATATAGATTTGCGGTTATGCGTATGTCCTTGCCATCTATGCCAATTGTCTTATGACATTTGATTAGTTGTGCTTGATGAACTCTGCCGAAGGCCTTGGAGTAATCTATAAAACATGTTTATAATTGCTTTACGTAATGGATATATGCGTTCCACGTGACCTCAAAATAGGAATATGAATTGTTCTAGGTTGTTTTACCTGTTTACCTCATAATCAAACCTCTTCCAAGCCATGACACGATAGCGTCATAATTCTGTGCTTTTTTGATTTGCTGAGTACTACTCAACAGCGCCTGAAACACAAGACAACGGAAATAAACTCATAATATGTGATATTGAAATAACAATGTGTATTTGTTTGTTCCTTATTGTACAATGCAACAATGGACTTTCTCTGCAACGCACCCGACTGCATAGCGTAACTTCTCGTGAGCATTTTTGAGGGCTCAAAAGAATGCCTTGTAGCCGGGTGTGTTAAATTCTTATGTATGGTTAGAAACATGTTAAGAAAAGAGATAATTCACAAAAATATTCAATATGGCTGCCATCAGCCATTTTTGAAACATAGAATAGCATTTTTCAATCAAAACTATACATTTTATGTACCTTATCTGTTTTTTTAAACAGTAAGTTTATTTGGCAACTTAATATTAATACTGTAGGTGATATATAATAAACAAATGTCAAAATTGTTACTTCCGGTCATCTTAAAAAAGGTAGATTTTCATATAAAACATTCTCTGAAGACTTACTGTTAGCGCAATACATCGATCATTTCCAAACAATATTAACAATATATTATTGAACAGACAGCCTTAAAAGATATTATGTATCAATGACTGTTATTTCTGGATGACTGGATGAAGGGAAGTAACCATTAAATTATTAATTACTATACTTTTATAGAAGCTTTGATAAATTACCCAGATCATCTTTTATAACTCACAAATTTTCGTGAGGTGGTTATTTTTAGGTCAACTAAAAATATAGTTAGCTAGAGCCTTCCAGAAAGTTCTTAGTCTGGACTATATAAAGTGAAGGTCGAAAGATCAGTCAGTTGAGTGACATGTGAGATTAGGTGTGGAAATAGGATCTGTGATTCAGCATGGGTTTCTCTCCTTAGTTAGAGTAGGAATAATTGTGCTATTAATTTATAGTTATGTGATCTTTTAGATTTATGTAGTTTAAGTGTATCAAACTATAACTGTGTTATATTCTGGAAAATGTGAGTGTGTATTTATATTTTACGATGTTTCTCAAAGTGAAGTAAGTTAAATTAAATATTATTCATTATATAATCCTCTAGTCTTCAGACTTCGTTCATTATTACTCTTCCTTTAAGTATATCGTAACAGAAACGTAATTACTTTCAACACCAAGGGAAGCATACAATGTAGCTGAGTGTCATGTATGAAATCACTTTCACTCTTACAAAATCACTTACTGAGACAAACAAGATAACCAATACATAATCGATCAAATTGATATAAACCCCAGCATGGTTGTCGCGAGAGGGGGGCAAGAGGGGGCACTTGCCCCTCCCCCTAAATTTTTTAAAAATTGTCGGGGCCAAACCTCAATTTTACCAAAATGACACTTTATTATCATTAAAAATTCAAAATTTCCCATGGACATAATAAATGGTTTTCCTTACGGTCACTTTTTCACTCTATACTCCTGGTCACTAAAAAAACAAAAAAACAACAGTAAGCATGCTTTTTCCAGTACTAAAGAATACTAAATCAACATTTGCATATTTTACAAATAATTTACATAATAAAACCTTCTAAAGTCAAACTGACTACTGTCAGCTTGCCAAATGAGAAAGGAATGTGACCAATCATTTGGTGAGTTTATGTTTAAAGGTCAACTTAATGAAAAAGAATGTTTAAGTTGCTGTCATTTGTGGGTTATGATTAAATTTCACATTGAGTACATTACATTTAAACAAACAAGAAATTATGGAATATAATAAAATTTCAAGATTTCTTTCTTGAAAAAAATACTGAACCAGGCTGCTCCTCTCCTATTCTTATTTTCTTCATCGATCAATAAGGTTTGATGATAGTACGATAACAGGTATCAAACATAGACGCGAAAATAGACCCCATAAAAGTAATATTGCTCAAGCTTTGAAATTACCTATAAATTCACTTAATGTCTTCCTCATTTTTATTGATGTTATTCACCTTAAACGAAAATGAAGACAAATGTTACACACACAAATTCCGATTGCGTTCATTCATCTTCAAATTCCCTTTTTGCTTAAATCATACCTTAACCTATTTTGTGTCGTATGACTGAAATGACAGCAACAAATGTTGTTTGTTTATTTAGCATAAAAGCAGATCTATAACTTTAAAAATTGCAAAGGCATGTCAATTAATTGTTTAAAAATACATCATATCCGTTAAGCATCAGCACCTAAGCGTCATACACAAAATCACACACCAACCTGCCTTATATCTGACATTTTAAATTTGACATTATCTAGATTATATATCTGGTATACAAAGCATTAAGAATGTATAGAACTCAACAAAAAAATACGAATATTATGATTACTTAAGAGATTGGACAAAAGCGTAAATCCACAAGTTGTTGTTTAGGTCACTGTGACCTGCATGGTCAGTGGCTTTTACACTGTCGGCCTTTGCTTTTCAGGCTGTCGACCTCAGCGGGACGGAGAGAGAGAACGAAGGATAGACAGACAGGGGAAAGTAGAGGGGGAGAAAGCATAAAGAATGCCACAGTAGAGAAGTTTGAGTCTGATTGTAAAATCTATATAAATGTGATAATAAATGATATGATTTAATTCATTTGAAAAGATAAAATGAGTCAAACTGTTTTATGACTGCACAGACGAAAGTGGAAATATGTTAGAGAGTGCGTATCGAGCTTTAAATAACTTATCATTAATTAAGTCAGGCTTTTAAATTTGGTCTAGTTGCCAAGTCTATTAATTATTTGTTTCCAAGAAACTGTCTAGTACCAGGATGTATTGTAGGAGCAGTCAATTCTAAAACTTAAAAACAACAAGATATTTTCAACAATAAAATAATACAGTTGAGACTTACAGATGGCTCTAAATGCCCTGATTTGCTTGACATTTTTTCGAAATTGTCCGGTAGTCCTCCTCAGGCCCCCTACTTAGCTTGGGCGCATGGATTGGAGCCCACATTGCCCCTCCTGGAAAACATGTTGGTGACGCCCATGAGCTGAAATTCAATACGATGTCTAACCCCTGTCTAATCTTCGTCTGAATCTGTGGACATCATTCATCCACTGTCTATGTCGTCACCGCTGACGTTTGCATCAGTGGTCCTGGCGGTCTGTAAAACTTCAGCCTTTGTAAAGAAAGACGACTGAGAAGAACTTTGTAGCTGCAATACATGTCCTACGGGTGATGGGTGTCCCGTATGGCAAAGTTAAGTTGACAATATGTGAGATTGTTTGCCATTATAAAATGGTGACCAAGTGAAATATCATCTTGTAGAAGAGAAATGTAGCTACTCTTACCTGTTCACATGAGACTCAAACATCTCCTCCATAAATCCTTGTCAAAACAAACACTCTCATATCATTTCTTACATCATTATCCATGTCATGTCTCTCACCGACGTGCTGTAATAACTCACACGCATCAGAGTCGGCAATTAGTTCCCATGAACTTGGAGACCTAAAGAACTGCCAGAATCTGCAGTTGACAAGGATTCTTTTCGTCCGATGATGAGATTTCTCCCAACTTTTTGAGACAAGTGCGCAGCCTATACTTATCTGTGTCTATGACAATTGCTTTTCGATCTTCAGTCTTTGGACCTGCTATTCTCCAAATCAATCCCATGTCACCCATTGCTTATTTACTCATCTGGTTTATTCTCGAGTGGATCTAGGATGAATAACTCAAGAAGCCTACTTTTTGGAGCCTGATTGATGCTATCAACATTCAAAATTGAAATCGATGCATTTGTTATCCTGCAATCAGATAGTCTGCTACTTCAAACAATGCCGCTAATCCTGACCATTCTATTTGTACTTGTTGGTCCACAAATGGTGATGGAATCAATGTTATTTCTTTCCTTTCTCATGAGAATGCCATTCTAGATCTTTACTCTTATGAAGGTTCTTTCCTGAAGCAGATGTCAATTTTTTTATCTCCTTCATCACACAGAGCAGTCTAGAAATATTGCAGCAAATCTGGTGTAGTGACAAAACCCGTTTGTAGGATTCTTAGCGTTGGCAAAGAGTTTTCCAATGGGTCAAGGTGGAAGTCTTCAAAGCTTGCTTACAAGTCCTGAACAGCGTGTTCATCTTTGGCTGGCATTCAACTTGCTTTTTATTTCTGCGCCTGCAGTTGAGATTCTTGTGAAGGGATGGCTGTATTCTTGCAACATTGTTTGTATTCCGGGATGTTAAAACACATGTTGTTCTTGTTTAAGATTCCTAGCCACCCTCTCTTTAATTTTTAATTTAGATTCATGGTAACTTCTATCCAGATGTTCAGACGCATTCGTGAGTTCTGACACATTGATTATGAAAAATCAAATCGCTCCTTCGGCAATGATATCCCTATAGGCCAGAAGTATGTTATCCACTTGGAGTATTCTTCGTTATGATAAGACCAAGCAGCATATAAAATGTTGAAATCAAATACACGTTGGAATTCAGCAAGTGGCATAAGTTAATGTTCTGAGCAAATGGGTCTGTCATTTCCAGGTACGGTTTACAGTTAATGCGGTTGCAAGGAAGAATACCGCAAGTATTTGCCGTTGCAAGGACAAATACCGTAAGCCATGGATTCTTCCCTGCATCAGCCGTCCTACGTGATTTTTCCTGGCAATGGTCCGTTAAACTCAGCGAAACTCGAACAAAAAGCGAAATATTTCCTAAATTGAATACCTTTTACCAATTAAACTTAATTATACGTTAAAAGGGGCTCATTATCTATGATATTAATCCGATAAAATTAACAATAATAGCCTCTAAGGGAATAAGAGGTTTGTTGGCTCTCCTGAACAATCACTCCTCATGGACCTACGGTATTTTCCCTTGTAATGGCAGCACAGTCCATTTTCGGTTTATCTCCACAACCATTAATCTCTAAATACATCAATTTCATTGCACACCCATATCCCTAATGACTCATGCGGACATATTTAGTAATTCTTAAGGGATCTGCACACAAAATCATTACTATATATAGTAAGTACATGACTGATAAAATGGTTTGAATTAAAATTATGCTCACTGTTAAATTTGAACTTTGATTTCGTTTTTACAGTAAAGAGACTGTTTACCTCGACGAACTCGTCCTTGAAAATGAGAACGTAAGGCATGTGGGCAATCCATAAACGGTAAGCCCCATCTTGTCGCCAAGTCTCACAAAACCCTTGTTGTTGAAGAAAGTTATCTGAAACAAAAATAAAGTAGCCTAATTGATATCGTAATAAATGAGATAAAACTAATTAAAACATGTTTTCATCACATTTTACTATAGATTTCACACTTGATTATCAAAAACATCATGTGACCGACTTTACTCCTCTCACAGTGCCCCCTACTTCTAAAAGTATGCAAAGGATGTTGCCAGACTCACAAAAGATCTCGACTTCGTCAAATCGTCAGACCCAGATGACGTTCCTCTTGTTATGCACAAACACACGAGTCCTTAAATATCAACATTTCCTGTTTCTTTTAAAGTTCCCCCTTAAACTACAGAAGTTGTTTTTTATCTACCCAGTCTTGAAGAATACTTGATACTGTTCGTCACTCTCTTTCTCAGTACGTATGGTTCTATCACACTATTCAGTGTCATGAGCAGGGTCATTGGAGCAGGCATCAACAGTAAAGACGTTGAATACCTTACGCCAAAAGATGGAGCAATGAAGCAATATTTCGACTGCGACTACTCAAAGAGTAGTTCCTAGCCTTGAAAAATGTAACCCCGTTTGGTTGGTGAAGATCTGTAAAGGCTATGCAACCACTTTCTCACAGACGATTGCGGCATGTCTCTCAGATTCTAAAAATAAGCCCCTGGCATGTGTTAAGTGTTATGGACGGTGCATTTGGTAATGTGTCACCTTCACAAAATTTTGAATTGTTCAAAATAAAACAAATTATCATCCGCTAATCACTAGGGTAACCACCCTGGTGTGAAAAAATTAAATCTCATTGCTGAGATGTGTAATCTCTGGAGGTTTCCATTTAACAACGGATAGAAATGATACACGGGTGTATGTGAAGATGCGTGATTAGACGAAATTGATCATGATCTTAAAAACGAAGCAACAGTTGAAATATGGTGCAGAGTTAATTTCCATCGTAGATCGTCGTTATCTTAAAATAATGTTTCTCTATGCAAGATATAGATGAACTTCAAGTCAAAGCCATGACACCCTGTGTTATCACCTCTATATGCTCATATAGAGATATTCCTGTGTTTACTCAGCAATTTTCCAACATTGACTACTCGACAACGCAGCATATAAATGACTGTGTCGGACATAACATTTACAAATAGAATAAAGATAATGCAGAAACCGTTTGAAAAATCATGATTTGTTTGTTTTATACGCATTTTTTAAATACTGTTACCCTATTCACCCCCCCCCCCCCCGCATAATTAGTTGCGTCTGTTACACGTGTAAAATCATTGCTGGCTAGCTGACAGCCTCAGTAGGTGCTTCCCGGGTAGTTTAAATGGTTATACATTATAAACAGTGTTCCTCTATCATGTAGGAGGACACCCAACGTGCGATGATATGGTCTGTGTTAAGTAGGTTAACTGTGGCTCGAACTCACATTTGAGTTTGCTCTTCGGGTTCAGTTTTTGCCCTATTAACACTGAATTTTATGAAATGTGACCACATGTAAAAAAAATGTGAAAAACGCATTTGCGTCGAAATACACTTTGAAACAATATGCAACGGTACATAGCTATATATTTCCGATTTGTATTTTACACAGTTATATCTGTTATTTTAATCGCTATTTGTTCGACGCCACGATCATTGTGAAACTATTTAATACACTCTTCACAATGTATAACTTAAGTGTAACAATTAAAAACAAGTTTCGTTTCTATAATAAAAAAAATATGAGAGTACTGAATGGATTTATAAGAACCCCCTCCCCTCACCAGGCTCATAGCCAGGGGCAAGGGGGAATGTCCCTCCCCCCAATTTCGATCCAAAATGCTCTAAATTTGCAACATTTTTTACTTATTTTCAAAATACGATACGCGTTTGTCTGTCTGTCTGAGGCCCCGATAACTCAAGAAAGACACAACTGATTGACTTCAAATCGTGTACGATGTTGTAATTCAACCCAATGAACACGCCTATTTAATTCCAGCAATATCCGTTAACAATTGACAGAGTTATGGAATAAAAACTAATTAGCAAGCGATATATAGAGAAATACTCGGTCGGCAGCTATCTTCTTCCGTACGTTCAACAGCAGATGGTGCGAAACTTGTCGCTCGGACTTGCACTGTGTTCTATTGCGCAACGCAACACAAGATCCTTGATCAATGGTTTAAAGCGTATTTTTGATTGCAATCCAAGCAGGAATTTAACTTTCTCAGTGTTTTTCAACACACATTTTGTTAGTTATATTTCATTTTAAAGTAATGCTGACGTGGTACAATAAGTAAATGTTTATTATTTTATTCGGTCTCGGGTTTGTAATCTATCTGAGTACTCATGTTTCTAGTTTAAAATTTGTAACACCAATTAATGATATTTTTGTCAATTCTACTTAGCTAATATTTCAACTGAAAGAATGTTCTTTTTTTACCGACTTAATCATATTGAGTTAACCAAACGTCACAATCGATAAATAATGGGACGGTTTTTACTTTCCCCATCTAAAAGTCTGGTTTATTACTGAATCCACGCAGTTCGTATGTTAAAAAGTACGAATCTGTTTATTGCTATTCAGTTTGAAACGTCTTTTTTCGTGTGAAAATAGACAGATGACAGCTTACTAAATTCCGATTTTCATCCCGCAAATTTTCCCAAATGAGAAAGGTCAAAGTCGAGAGAAAAGGAAAATTACTGTTAGCTTACATTATTTACTTATTACTCATATTGCGTAATTATACGAACTTTTCCCACATATTATATGTATGCTTAGTCTATCAGGTTCGATCTATTTTGTGCAGGCGCGTAGCTAGGGTTGTGAGAAAAAAAGGGGGGGGGGGCACTATCCGATATCAAATCAATGGCCGCCAAGCGGGCGACATTTTTTAGATTAGTTAAAAATTGTGCCAATTTAGAGAACTTTGGATCTCAAATGGAAAGGGGGCATTTCCCCATGTCCCCCTGGCTACTTGCCTGATTTTGTGTGTTTTTCATTTGTCCTCTTTTACAGTTATTTTTTTGTTGGTACGTGCGCTTTAGCTCGAATTCAAAACATATTAGTTGGTTACATGTCTTTGCTGAAACGGAGTCAATTCTTATCGTTGACCGAATTTTGCGTTTACGTACTTCTTTTTTTTTATTCTTAAGAAGTTGTCATGAATTGAAAGATAAATGCGGTCATGCCAGGCATTTCCATTAGTCGCATGTGTTAGTTTTAGTAGTTAGCAGGACCGTAGCTAGGAATTATAAAATGGAAGACAATCTTGGATATTCTCAAATCAATGCGCCCAATGTCCACCTGGCTACGTGCCTGGTGCTTAGTTACGTTTTAATTTAATTTTCCCTGTGCTGATGTTTAAAATAGATGAAGACGATGTGACGAAATTGAAGCCGATTATTAATTAAATTGATTCATGTTCATGTTTAATATTTAAAAAACCCAATATTAACTTATTTTAAAAGACAGCGATCTTAAAATTTCTTGATCATTAGCAGGTGCGACGCCAGGATTTTGA
>JAUUEB010496134.1:0-10508 GCA_032362205.1 Clione limacina
GAAAAGGGGGGGGGAACCATGGATAATATAACAAATCGAAATCAATTCATAAAATGTGTCTGTCTGTCTGTCCGTATAAGGTATAAATGCAACAGAAGGATTTTTTAAAACCTATAACAATACGTCGTTAACAAAGTGTAATGAAAAATAAAATAAAAACACTGTTGAATAATCAATACGCGATTTTGTCACGGTTGTCATTTTGTTGTCATTGTGTTCTTTGACGTCGGCGACTTTTCATTTGTTTCCTATATCTTTTTCTTGGGACGGTCACCGATATAGCGTCGAGCTGAGGCGGGGTTTGTAAAGTGCCGTAAAAACACAAAGGTAATATGTCTTCAATTAGATGAGAATATAGGAAACAATCGTAATTGCTTCATTAAATCCGAAATATTTTCATTTTCATAAATTGTATTAGTCCAAGTACATCTTTAGTATGTTTGTTATCCTATGTTTAAATTACGGCAAAATCCACCTAGATATCAAGCAACCAAGCAACCAAGCAACCAAGCAACCAAGCAAGCATACAATTCAGTGTATATTGCGATATGTATAATCAAACATCAGCGTATTTTTTATGCGTAACATAGCACAGTTTATTAAAAAAATTAGAGCTTAATGGGTGAGCTGAAACATTAACTCCAATAGTTTATTGAAAGCATGTAGCATATCTTAGTAAAATAGTATGACCACCAGCTAATTCTGTTTGTCCTTATATTCGTATAAATCGTCAGGAAGTCTCCATCGGCAAAAAAACATAAGTAGATTTATGCATTAGCTAAGAAAACCAGTATGTTATGATCCATAGTGCCTCTGACCAACTTAATCATGCCAATTTTCCAAACCGATAATGTCAAGTTTGACTACGTATTATTGGTTAAGATTAGCCTGTAGACATACTACCAGTCGGATATATTTTAGATTATTTCTTTCTTTGGTGTAATGAAGCATTCTGCTTATATTGATACATCATTTGTCAGATACATGTTTTTGTAAAATGGTGTCTGGTACTAGTAAATTTGTCAGTAAATTACCAGACAGGTTGACTTTTGATCCATATCACATGTCTCATTAAATGTTTACATGTGTCTGCCTAATATTCATAACAGACACACATAAACACAAAATATAGGGACAGAAGTAGTTGCTTTTTGAACCGCACAGTCTACTACTTCTAATTCCATTTCTTGTTCTATCCTATACTTGTGTTATGAGAAAAAATATTGTACATTTGTCTTCCAGTTTTTCTTAACTAAGTTGTATTTTGCTATGGAATCAAAAGATATTTCTCAAACATTAGAGTATTTTCCCTTTTTATAATACATCTATTTTAGTATACTATTTGCGGATCATTAAACAGGCGTGATATTCAACATTGCAATGTTATCTGTGAAAAATGTTTTCGTAGATGACGTGAAATCATAAAATGTGTTATAATCTTTGGCGTGAAGAGAACACAGCACTGACGTATAATAATTTAAACCTCTGTAGGTTTTCAATATACAGGTTATTTGGTAGACTGTATGATGGTACCCACAAACAGGCGCGTAGCTAGGGTTTTGAAATGAGGGGACAACCTCTAATATGATCAAATCAATCGCTCAAAGTCATGCAACGAAGCACAAAATACAGATCTCATATTCAATATTATGTAATAAATATCTATATTGTGTTTCATTTACTTTGTATTATACCAACCAGGCAATTTCCGTCGCCGTCCTGCCTTTGTCTGGTACGCTTGATGCGTGTACCTGCATTTAATTGCAATTTCTTTAGCTCATTATAATTAGTCTTCATTTTCGCGGCCCGAAAAATCAGTGGACGGGAAATTGAAATGGGACCACATTCGCCTGTCTCAAATATAAGAGTGGGGTAGAATACTAGGGAGGTAGCAAAACATGGTAATATTGGCGACTTGAGCCAAATTTTGCATTCTATTAACTATTTCAGTGGAATATAACAAATTAAAGGTTGTTTCAATGCCTGTTAAAATATAACAGCATATTTCTAAAAGTCTACTTCATGAAGCTTACATGAGTATAATAAGAGTAACCATTACATCATGTGTGTAAATATGGTGATAGAGTGTTTTAAAAAGAGTAATGATCCGCCATTCAGACAATGAATTCATTTTGTTGAAATAAATTACACATACTGTGGCCTGTTAGAGTGTATAAGTGGTGCTTCACGTACATCGTCAACGATACAAACAACCCGGAGTTGACGGAGACGTTACATTTCAAGGAGATCAGAGGGTGCACATCAACAATAAACCCGTTAAAGAAAAATGCAAAAACCTTTATGATGTATAACGTAATTATAAATAACATAAAACGTGTATACAATTGCAACGTTAAGTGCATGTATCATAAACATCCGTGCAGCACAAGTCATGTTGTTATGTAAAGGACGTATGGATATTAAGTTGACGCTGGTTTGCTTAAATATTTTGTCGTATCACGTATATCAAAATTGTCATCCTAACCGGTTATTTGAGAATGATGACCCCAAAAACAAAATCAAGTTTCATGATTAGACAGAGTCTAAAATAAATAGGACATGAAAGTAAAGTGTGGGCAATGAATTACAATTTGCCCACACTTTACTTTCATGTCCTATTTATTTTAGACTCTGTCTAATCATGAAACTTAAGAAACAAGAAAGTACCTTGCGCCTTGGACAAATTTCTAAAAACAAAATTATACATTTAAACATTCTTTAAAACCGAGTTTACCCAAAAAAGAGAAGAAAAAACTATCGTTTCCCTATCTAGCGTCTGTGATAATGAGTGCGTTCATGTAAACAACAGTTTTATTTTTGTTATTATTTAGATTTAACAGTCTGAGAATACGAGTGTTATTCATCAAACCTATCAGCTGAACGTCGAGGTTTGATAACACTGTCTGACAAATATGTATCACATAATCACAGCTTCGTGATTGAGTGTATATTTAATACGTGTGTTTTGTTCATGATTCATCATTGTGGTGCTTATTGGGAATATTCAGACAAGTTATCTTTCCAAAGATACAAACAACTGCGATTGATGAGCCAGCATTTTGTGTACAGAGGGCGTTATTTTGAACCCCTAGATAACAAAGTGTTGTATATTATTCCAGCCGGGGTTGGAGATGCCCATAATTTAAATATGTTTACAACACTGTAAGTGTACAACTATGTGCGTTGTGCCCCCTAAAGATCACTAGGTACAATTGTTCCAACATTTTTGGTTATCAGGAAACATGTGCCTTATTATAACATATTTTAGAAATACTAGTTATCGTGTTAAAAATGTTATTTGGAAATATTTGATTAGACCATACAAGAAGATGTATCCTTCAACAACATTTTTCTAAAAAAAAAATACTATACACTACTATTTAGGTTTTCACCATACATTTTTATTTATAGCGAGTTGTAATCCCGATTTCCGCGAAGTGATAAGTTTCTAGAGAAATAGAACCATCGGGAATTTTACGAAAGTTTTGTTATCTTAAAAACCATCCCTATCGATAAATAGTTGCAAATTGGGTTTTATTAAAATGTTAATCCTTGAACGCATTCTAATAGTATGAATTAACAAATAGAGAAAACATTGAACAATTAACTCGAAACCTTTATCATCTTGTAATGAAATTTACCATTTTGCTACAGCAATAACTCAAAATGATATAAAGGCCATGTTTAAATCATTATCTTCATATTCGACTTCATAAACACAAATATTATTTGGAAAGTCAAACATCGCAAGGGCTTATATTTTCCTTTGCTTTTTACAACACTAGATCGGTGACAGATATATGAAGAGATTGTGTTGAACATACGATAATGTAGTAAAACAGTGGTGAGTATTATAAGGTTAGATATACTAGAAGTAGGGATTAACAATGGGTTAGATCTTATGATTAGACAGATGAGATGATAAAGGTTATAAAGTTGTATCCCAATAGGAGGATTGGTCCTGTAGATGGAATTGGTTGATGGTGAAGTCCAGTGGGACTTGGGTTATGAACCATAAACATGACCGCCTCACTAAAGAAGCATGGTAAGAATCATCAACAGGATAATGTCAATGTTATTTCTGGCAGTTGCTTCTTGCTTGGGGTATATCTTCTAAGTGACGACAGGAAGTCTAAGAAGTACTTCCTGTGGCCTTGGCAAGGTTTTTTACCAATGTGGTCCAAAGTACATGTTTATTTTTGACTAAATGGCTTCTAGCCATTTAGTCAGTTTGGCACCTCCTTTTGGCACACTACAATAACAAGGAGTCCTGACATCGTCAACATACACTTTCAGTTTTGGGTAATACATACTTGTGTCTCAAGGTTACCATAATATCCCAAAAAATCTTTTGTTTCCGGCGATGAAAGAATTAATGACATAATGAATGTATATTAGCATACATCAACACCTTTGGCATTGGTACTTTTTCTCGAATATATTCTCTAGATTTAGTTTTTGCGAGGATCGCGTGAAACGAATTTGTAATGAATATGATTAACATTTTGTCAATGCATGTCTAAGATTGTACCTTTATTCCAGCACAACTTCCTTTTACACGTTTGTAATGTAAATGTTGAATAAACAGAAACAAATAATGACAATATAAAGGTATTGACACAATATGACACATCAATCGTTAGATATGACAATTTGATGTTTCCTATGCATACGGTTAAATGATGGCGCTGATTGCGTATGGAGGACATTTAACTCAAAATATGGGTGCACTCTTTCTAAACTAATTGATACAACCCTTAAGTATATTTATTCAATCGAAAAATGTCTTTTGGCAAATATGAATGACTGTCCTATGATTGCCGTTTCTACCGTCAGTTTTATCTTGAGTGCATCAATTGACTGACAATAGCAATACTTTAAAACTCAGAATATCCCAACAAAATAAAGGTTGGTCAATCACTTTACGTTTACTTCAATGAAATACGCACACTAATACGTAATGTTTAATTATTTAAAATATACCCGCGTACATCATTTTTATAATATATGATCTACATCTTTGACATACGCTTGATCTCTTTGACACCTTAACACAAGCCGCTTTTTGTGTTGCTATCTGAATGCTTTGGGTTGAAACCTAGTTAACACACAAATAGCATTAATCGTTCAAGTCAGAACAGGCATAATTCTAAATAAAAATAAAAATCATTGATATTATATGGAAGATGTAAAAACGCAATGTTAAAGTAAGAGTAAGCAGTGATTTAATTTTAAGTTGTATGAATAATTATGTCAAACTTACCAACCACTTATACTTATGTACGAATCACAAAAGCTGGAGCTCTCCATTGAGCTATATCTTCTGCCCATGACATATTTAGCCCACGAATATTATAATTACTGAAGAACCCAGCAAATATGTATGAAGCTGAATTTAACAAACACGATTCGAGGATATCAAGCTTGTGGCCTTTTAATAAACTAAGATCCCCGCCGATGACATGCAATGAACACGGAAACCCGGGTAGGGATCAAATAATATAACATAACGTTATGGTTTTATTAACATCAAATTTGATGGCTCAATGCTTTTGGAGATCGTAATATACATTTTGACAGTCAGACTAAACATAGAGAAATAAAAAAAATTAGTACGCATAGAGAGTACAGCCACGCACATAAAACACAAGTAACAAAGAACATTTTGCAAACAACACAAGCGGCATAACTGAAAAGGTTGAGAAACATATGTGTAGAAGGTCCCTAGAACAGCCTGTGTGCAATATTTCAGGGTCTTACTCCCAACAACAAGTCCTAAATAACGTACCTGAACATCTTAAAAGGGACATTTGTTTTAAAAACATAAGTCTGCAGCTTTTGGGGACCCAAGAAAAAACCCTATGTGCAAGATTTCAGATTCATATCTTTGACGATGGAACCACAGCAAAGACATATAGGAAAAATACTTAAAGGGGTCATAACTATGTTGTTTAAATTGTGAAAGCAGATTGTATATAGACATAAGAAGAGCCTATTTGCAAGATTTCAGATTATTAACTCTCAAGATGCGATGACAGCGTGTTTTTGCCAAATGAACAAAGTAATTATAGCAAAAAAATAAAAAAGGGCTACAACTGCGTGCATTTTGCGCCCATATTTCTGGATTTAAATAGCAAACATTATATACCTGATCATTATCATACTTCCAAAAATGAAAGAGATCCGAGCAAAATTAGCCAAGTTATTGCGTGAAGAGACAAAAATGAAATATATCACTAGACAATATAAATGTACGTAAATTCCACAGAAAATGAGTTATCTACACCTGATAACATTATGAGTGCCAAACTTGCGGATAAAGATTGTTTACTTCAGAAATGTAGCAAAACACCTTAACAATGAAATCAGTTATTTTTATAAAAAAAAGTATCGAATAAAAAGTGTTTCATTGGGTACTTTGCGCACCCATACAAGACACATGCATCTGTATTCTGAAAATGTGTTAACATAAAATTAACGATTTTCTACAAGTTATTTCTTAGCTCCTTGTCAACTTCTGGAACTGTTTACATGACAGCAACGAGGAAGTCGACAAACGGCTTCAAGGCTAAACGATGAGGTGCCTATGTGCTTAATGCATCGACAGTGACATTATACGTTATTGATTGTTAGAAATAAAAACCTAGATCCATCTAACCACATGACAGTCAACACTTCAGTCCAATAATGACTGTTTTAAATGTGTAATGGGCTCATGATTGAAAAGAAAAATGTTTGAGGGACATTCTGACAAAACAACATCTTGCTGAAACCACAACAAATATATTTAATTAGACTGAGATGGCTCCCGATGAGGATAGAAATGATTATATGTCCATATGACTCAACAAGTGAATTGGTAACCCCTTAAACTGTCAATCTAATCCATATTAACTCAATTATTGATTTGAACTATATATATACAAAACATGAAAAAATAGATCTAACAATTCATTATGTGTAGATCATAAGCATCATCTATCATCAAAATTGAAATCATAGCCAACAGTTTATATCTGAAATAAGAATACAACGGCGTGGTTCACAAAACAAATTACAATATACTTGAACAAATGCAGCCAATCACTTTTTTAACAATTGATAAAGTGAGTCAACAGCACAACATGTGGAAAACCTCAACTTGAAATACAACAATATTGTTAAACATTTCTAGATACTCTAAAATGAAGAGGTAATTGAAATCTTCAGTACACATGGTATCCAATAACTTAACTTAATGCTATCACTTTTTTCTCCATTTGATGATATACTCTGTACCGGTACCTTAGATTTATATTTGATTTGGTATATATTTACAAAGGCAATTATGGCTAAAAAAAGTCAATGTTACAGTTTGCTTAAGTGTCTCTGTTTAAACAATGTTATTGAGGTATACATTCGATCTCACTGTCTGGGAGGCTGACTGGGCCACGGCAACCAATCTGCAATATGTTTGTGACAAATATTCACTCGGGATTCAACAGCATAAAAAAAGCAATCTTAGCTTTATACAACAATGATGCCGTATGTATCCAAGTGCTTTCATGCCACACGCAATTTTCTGATTGCTTTTTAATTTGTTCGCCTAAATGCCAATTGCGTCAGGTTATTGGCTCGACTGTGACGTTACCGACTATAAAGAAGGGACTGAGTAGGCTATTGGAAATGCACAAGATGAAACGTTAATCGAAGAATAACAAGTCTATAAAAAGCGTGAATGTGCGTCGTACTCCTGAAGAAAACTAAAAAGAACAAATATTTCTTGACCCTTTTCTAAAAATAAACAAAAATGTTTTCAGAATTATGATGAATTTAAGAAAATACCAGATAAGCAAACAAACAGAAACATGCAATTATCCAAAAGCTGAATTTTTTACGCGTTATACTCAAACAAAAGCAACCAGTGATGCCTTTGAACACATTCAGAACAACAAGGTCATACCATAGGGTGCTATCTAAGTGTATCCAAGACCAAAGCAAACGTCATGTATGAAGAATTATCTGCAAACTAAGAATAATAGAGTAAATAGACACTGGAGATATGAACCGGTTTCATATATTGCATAACGAAGACCAACGTGAAAAAAATGAACGATTTGTACCGGCACATGAGCATGCGATGAAGGTATATGCTCCGGAAAAAGCAACAAGTGTCACATCCTGATAGGATAGCAGCGAGGAGGGAATTTTAAAAGACACCTCAAGAAGCAAAATAGTGTTACTCTTGTGAAAGCAGAAAGCTAATGAATTAATTGAAAGAAGCACTATTCAGTACGCACTAAAGTCTTAAAGAAAAGAAATTGAAACGTTTAGTGAACCTAATTCATGAAACTTGTATTTGAGAATAATATAGTGATTCATTAAAGGTAATACATGAAGTAATGGGTAGGAAGAGAGCAAAGAAATCCCTGATATATAGAGGCAGAACAGAGGAGCAAGTTTGCTATGGTTCAACAACTTCAATAATCTTCTGGGTCATGCGCCTGTCTCACAATATACAAAAGAAGAGTCATCAACTGCCTTCCACGATGTAAATATATACTATAAACCTTCCAATGCAGTCGAACATATCAAAGCCAGCAGACCTAAGCCAGGGAACAAGCGCTTGAAAGGATTCAACCAAAGGTATACAACAACGTCAACATATATGACCTAGTCCTAAAAATGTGCAATCTTACACTGTTAGAAGATGGAAAATATGATCAACGGTCTCTGCTCTACATTCTCCCTGCAGCTAAATCAGGAGACTTATCAACGACAGACAAGTTCAGAGGATTCAGTCTCATATGTATAGTAGGTCAGCTATGCAACAGGATGAACTCGCTGAGTATAGCGAAGGTTTCGGAACCAAAATTGAGGATATACTAGAACGTATGTAGACCAGAAATGACAACAGTTGCACAAGTACTTGTAATGCAAAAGATCAGTGATGAAGTTCGATTGTGTAATCCTCCAGCCATCGTCAATTTCATTAACTTTAAGAAAGCATTTGACTTAACAGACCTGAGTAAAATAATGAAGGTACTCAAATCCTATGGCATTCACCAAAACATGAATAGAGCATTAACACAGACACCAGTGTTTATGTCTTAACCCAATATTGTGAAACAAAATAGTTTGACATCCTAGCCGGATGCACCATACCTTTTCATCATAATCCTTGACAATGTCCTGCGACAGGCTGGTAGGAGAAACAAGAGTAGACTAGGATTTACCAAAATACCAAGAATTTCAAGATGATTACCGGATTTGACCATCTCGACTTCGCAGTGAATACATGCCTTCCGACAAGGTCCAACATAATAATTCAAGAACATTGACTCCAGGATTAAATAAACGCAAATGACATCAAGTCAAAAAGGCATCAGCTTTCATCAGGAAGGAATAAAATATAATGGATAGTATCGACGATGACAAATGTTGTAAATATAAGTTCTTCAAAGCAACAGTTGAGTTGATACTTTTGTATAATAGCTAATAAAAATGTTACTTGTCAAACCTTGGAAAATTTTAGAAGAAAAACACAACAACAAAACATCACGCGCTCAATATAGTTTAATGTATATCTTGATTTGTTTCATTTACATTTTTATGAGACTCAGCCAGGTAATATCAACATTGTCCTTTATCGTCCTTTATTTATCTCGTACTCTTATTGTGTGTTTTGAATTTAATTGTTCTGTTTCAAACTTCTCATGAACAGCATTTACTTTAGAAAGAAGGTATCGAATGAGGATGCGATGATAGTCTCATTGGGAAAGAAGTCACGTTCTTCGATGTCTTTGAGAGATTCAATTTTAGTAAGAACATTTGACTTCCAACCAATATATCACATCCCCAGAGTTTACCCAGGGTCATTATCTTCTTTATGTTTTCTACAAAACACAGTCATTTCCCTTAGCAACCACAGACCCCATTTGTATCTCTAATGTGTTTCTTTATTCAATGAATCTCCAAATACGACAGCAAGAGTCTTGGGGATGATGGTCTAATTCTTACGTCATTATGGTGACCCTGACCTGGGGATAACAGTGCCTCACTCATAACCACAGATGGGAAAATACACGCAACAAGATTATTTCTATACATAAACCAGCAGCTTTCAACCTATAGTTAAAACACTATTAGAGTCATACGATTTGCCTAAAACTTAAATTATAATTATACTTAGATATCACAATGAAACATCTTTTTAAAAAAAAAAAGTTAAATATAGTTATGCATTCAAGATAGAATAATAGTCAAGAGGTCATGATGTAAGATTATCATCAACAATCAGGTTATTTGTTCATTGTATTTACTATTTGTGCAATGCAAAATCATGATTTGTAATAAGTACAAAACTGGATTGTAGATTCATTTGTTACATAATCACATCAGCAGTTATTTATGTCGCAAGTATGTGTGTGTATGTGTGTGTGTGTGTGTGTGTGTGTGTGCGTGCGTGCGTGCGTGTGTATGTGTGTTTGTGTGTGTGTGTGCGTGCGTGTGTGTGTGTGTGTGAGTGC
>JAUUEB010496145.1:0-10508 GCA_032362205.1 Clione limacina
GTGCATTCATTTGTGTGCGTATGTGTGGTTGTATATGAGTGCTCCTAAGTGAATTCATTTGTGTGCGTGTGTGTAATAGTATATGAGTGTTCCTAAGTGCATTCATTTGTGTGCGTATGTGTGGTTGTATATGAGTGCTCCTAAGTGAATTCATTTGTGTGCGTGTGTGTAATAGTATATGAGTGTTCCTAAGTGCATTCATTTGTGTGCGTATGTGTGGTTGTATATGAGTGCTCCTAAGTGAATTCATTTGTGTGCGTGTGTGTAATTGTATATGAGTGTTCCTAAGTGCATTCATGTGTGTTAGTTTGAGATAAACACGTAGTCAGATTTGTAAAAACATAATTAACCATTGTTTTTTAATTTTCACATATTATCTTGACAAATTATATTTTACCGGCAAAAATAATTTGTGTTCCATTTCCTTTAAATAACCGAAACGTGCATCTGCAAAACTGTACAGTGCAACGTTATTACTATTTTGATATTAAAATACATCCGGCGCGTAGCCAGTATTTGATATAGGGACAACCTTGAATATTATACAATATATCGAGAAAATGCCCCCTAGTTACGCGCCTGAAAGATATACATATTTTATTTGGAGAGTCTTTGTTATCTAAAGATAGATATAGAGCCCCATCATAATTGAGTCATACACAGGGTTCTTTAAGGTGCACTGCCTTTGAACACAAGATATTCTTTTACGTTCAACACTTTATGACCTTTTTAACCCCTAACAAATCTAGCTTATCCTATCAATGTCTTTATCAGAAGGTTTCTCAACGTCTAAAAAGAATAATGTTGATTGAAAAGGTTACGAAGCCAATTAGCACCCAGCGTATACAAGAAAATCTTTAAAGGCAAGATAAGATGGAGACAGAAGTATGTCTTACATAAGCTACCGCATGAGATACTCATGCACTGACGTAAAAGAAAGCTTTATAGAGTGACAAAAGATAGGAAGTTCAGGGGCACTATGGGATGTAAGTTTATAACGATGAACCGGAAGTGAGTTGTGACAAACGCAGCCTTGTTTAGATAAAGACTCACACAACCTATCTTTCATGCACAATTATGATATTTAGATGGTTTAAAGTGTTATCGCCCCTCGCAACACAAGACCTGTATACCAAATAAACAAAAAAAGTAATTAAATCAAACTCGTCTGGCTTCGACTGTTTTTTTGTATTATTTAATATACAGCCAAGGCTACGCGTGAGGCTCAAAACTCAAATCATTAGGTCGGATAATAAAATAAAATAAAAATGTGTTCAATTTTGCACAATCACATATGCGTCGAAAAGAAAAATACATACAACAAAACTGAATATTAGATCTTCGAAGGGATTTTGAATTCAAAGAAACACTAATTAAGTGCAACTTTGCACATAAATCGACCGAACCAAAAATAAAGTTAGTGAAGGGTGGCCGAAAACATGCGGTAACGATCGGATTTGAACCGAGGCCCTCACACATGCTAGGGGGTATATTCTATTATAAGGTTATTATGCCTCGGCGCTCATAAGTTTACATTTTTTCTACAAATACTAATTTTATGCTTAGTCAAATACTATATTTATAATGGTGTATATTTTGTTGTTTTTATTTTGCTTATGCATTGCCTTTAAGGTAAAACAATCAAATGGTATCAAATTGACAGCGAATACATTGTTTGGATAATACAAAATTGGCTGATAAGACAGACAATCAAGGTCAAATCTTTGAATACAAATTCAACCTTGAAAGTTACCTTTTAAATAATAGAAGTTTTGTTATGTAAGTTGTCAGTAAAATATGGAAACTGTTACGTTGTTTTTTTACAAATCAAATTGCTAAGCATGTTGTGAAAAGTACGCTTACAAATTTTCGCCATAGGTTAACACAGAATATGAAAGTAAAATGGCAAAAATGACATTGCAATTTTGTTAGACTTTGAATTTAAAAACTGATGCTGATCAACTTTCAACTAATTGTTTTATTTGATCTATAACGCAATTAAATATTAAATGCTTTGGTATCTTCTGTCAACAACTTTATGTTGACCTTAACTTTGACGTTGAACTCATGCTGACAGCTTAGTTATCTTAGGCATTAATAATCAATAATTTAAATTAAATAAACCAAGTATAGTTAAGTTGCATATTAGTAATATCCGTATATTTACGTACCTACCTAGTAAACAGCTCGCCTTGAACCTGAGATGGTGTAATTATGTTGGTTTGTGAGGGTAAATTATTATGATACCGATTGAGAAATTTGACAGTTCTGACACTATTATCTAGTCGTTTTTTACCATTGGTCAGCCCAAGTGGTTTGTTCGTTCAGCTTGATTTTTTGGCAAAGGCAGAACTTTGTATCCATATACCCTAAGGGTCAATAACAATCAAGTCCGATTGAGTCATGGGCGGTGCAGAGAAACCCTTCATTTCCCCCCGATTAGAGCGGCATTGGAAGAATTAAGTCAATACGGTGTTGTGGAAAGCAAGACTTAGCCTGTACAAATACAATATTGGACCTAACTTTTATTTTCTTGGGTATTGAAATATCCCCTTTGGCCATGCATAAAACGAAACTTTAAAGGAAGCCTGAAACCTAAATGTGTTTATTTATCTATAGTTAAAAGAGGTTAACATAAAAAAAAACTGGAAATTAAAGTAAATTAAAATAAAACAACTATGCAAATAAAGCTAAGTAGAACACAACTTGTCATTCATTCATTCCCTGGTATATCTCTTATCAACATCGACGAAAACAAGTTCACAGGAAGTGAACAAATGGCGTTCTGATTGGTCCCGATGCGTTGATCACTTTGCTCTATTTTCTCCCGTCTAAAAGCTAATCGGCAGAGATGATGTGCCTATAATGTAAACAAATTGTGAACACGGACACTTACTCAAAGGTCGACCTCCAAAACAAAATGTTAAAATAATTACTTCAAATCAAATAGGGAAATGTCAAATTCTCTTTCGTTAAAGGTCTCCGTTTGAAAGTCTGTCGGAATACAAGGCTAACTAGTTTTTATCTTTTGTTGTTGTCTTACTCACCCTATCCCTCCCACATAGACGTCTAGCCGAGATTCTACACTAAACGGCCAAGAGTTCGATATCGATGAATGATATATCGTTCTTATTTGAATACATCTAATAAAATGTTGCCAAAGATTGCTACAAAAGAAGATCATCAGTCTCAAATAGAAATAAATAATTGGCATTGACAAGGGGTTCTAATTGAAATATTAGAATATCAAATTAAAAGTAAAAATAAAAGCTCTTTTAAATGAAAAAGTGTGTCTTAGCAAGACTTCTTTGATAAAACCGGCACCAGACAAATGATTCAGCAAAAAAAACAGTCACGTTGAGAATATATTCTACGATGTCGGTCACACTTTTCATGCGAACTTTACTTATCTTCAATTGAGAGTGATTTTGCATATAAAACAGAAAAAGGCAGAAGGAAAGAAGAATATGAAGATAAAAAGAATATTTGTAAATTGCTAAAATTCACTTACATGACCACAAAGACGGTACACCTGGCCATAGAGGATAACTCTAGCTTGGGGTCGATACCAAATTGGTCTCTGACGTGTCTGTGTTACTTAAGCACTGACACAAACAGTGATCAAAAGACAGCTACTCAGTCATTTCTATAAAAGTGTCTGGCGCATTGTTAACTCATCAGAAGACGGCAATGAAATAACTATTTATATTGTATAAGGACACAGCCTTCGCAGAATGGTACAGACAGGTTAAGCCTCTGTTGTGGAAAGCAAGATTTACCCTGTACAAATTCTGTATGTGACCTAACTTTTATTTTCCTAGAGATTTAAATACCCCCTCTGGCCATGCACTAAGCGAATTCTAATTGAAACATATACCTCACAGGCTAGAGACGTCTTTTATCGATTTAATAGAACGCACTGAGTCGCTGATCAATTAAATAGTTCAATATTTTGATGATGGCCGGAGACAGGTACTTTTTTAAAAACGGTTTCATTTTGTTTGCCTGTAGTGTTAGACAAATGAATCAGATTATGTTGGACAAACAAACATTGAGATATGAATGTTTGATTTGCAAAAACCGTTTGTTGAAATATTGTTTTATTTTTGTGCCAATCGAATTCGTAATATTATATAATACATGTTACCCCGTATTTTTGCTACTGATGCAATTATTTCCTTTTGTGTTAATTTATTATTGCTCAAAAGAACATTGCACTTGGCGCAACCATCGTCCGCTATTGATTTACCCTGTCTGGTGTTAAATTGAATATGGAACCGAATGTTTAATTAACTGAATAATTAAGAAAGTGGAGACAAGAAAGTAACAAGATTAAGAGGTAGGAACCGAATGTGTTTACGAGCAAAGGAAACATCTTCTCATAACATGCATGTAACTCAAGCATATTAAAGTGCTTAAAAATCTCCAAGGACATATGTACATTGAACATATTACACACATAACTCCCTTTTTATCATATCGGCTGGCATCCCGACTAATCGGATCAAAGAATAAGATCAAGAAACATTAAAGAAAGTCTGAAACTATGTCATTTATTGTATGGTTAAAAGAATGTGAAATGGAAAGACTAGAAATAAAAGTATATTGAAATAAGACAACTATTCAAATAAAACTTAGTAGAACACAATTTGTCCTTCATTCCGTGGGATAAATCTTATCGCGTCGTCGAAAACAAGTTCACAGGAAGTGAACAAATAGCGTTCTGATTGGTCCCGATTCGATGATCACTTTGCTCTATTTCCCACCGTCTAAAAGCTATTCGGCAGAGATGACGTGGCTATTATGTAAACAAATTGTGATCACGGACACTTACTCAAAGGTCGACCTCCCAATCAAAGCTGTTAAAATACTCTTCAATGATTTCAAGTAGTTCTCAAGATAGAATTATCTAAATTCTTCTTTTTTTCTGATAGTATCTTGAGGCACATGATTAACAATATCCCCCTTTATGATGTTCAAATAATTACTTCAAATCAAATAGGGAAATGTCAAATTCTCTTTCGTTAAAAGTCTCCGTTTGAAAGTCTGTCGGAATGCAAGGCTAACTAGGTTTTATCTTTTGCTGTTGTCTTACTCACCCTATCCCTCCCACATAGAAGTATAGCCGAGATTCTACACTAAACGGCCAAGAGTTGGATATCGATGAATGATATATCGTTTTAATTTGAATACATCTAATAAAATGTTGCCCAAGATTGCTACAAAAGAAGATCATAAGTCTCAAATAAAAATAAAATAATTACCATTGACCAGGGGAAGTAATTGAAATATTAGAATATCAAATTTAAGAATAAGGAGAAATGCTCACTTTCAAATGAAAAGACTGGACATTTTAATATCGGATTGTTCGTTACAATTTAATCACTGCAAAAAACGATGAGATTACCAGCTTCAATGATAATAGCACACATGCTAATGTGTGTTGAGTATATTACTCCAATTTATATGTGCACTGTCATTAACACTTGTGAGATTGGTTAGTTGTTTAATTAAAATAATTCCATCAGACTTCGTTACATAAATGGTAAAAGATCGACCAAAAACGTATAACTGTGCTTTTCCAAAGCGTGCTCCCCTTTTTCCAATCGTATCCCATGTTATTGCGAAAATTGTGTGGGATAATGTTTTGACTATCCCAATATTTTAAAGGCACAGATGACAAAGTGCTGTAGTCAAACATATTACTCTTGTGTAACTCTTGACTGTGGTACAGTATTTACAGACAGTACTGTAATCACATTTGTTGGAACGAGGAGTACGGGTCAAAGTGTCTTCTTATTAACGAAGGGCGTCCAGAGCGACCAAATCAAATCGCGGACTTCTTCGGTCAACTTTGGTCAAATTTGAACATGGCAGAACCATTGGACTATTCCCAGAACACTGATGACAACGTCTTTTATTTTTCTTATGTCAATAGGTATCTTTACTGAAAGATTTTCCTTTTTTTTCTTAGAGTATCTTTCAAATAATATGTCTCTCAAGGGTTATGTGACAGTATGATCACAACAGGCGATTTTTGTGTATTTGTTTCTCATTGTTTTGACACACAAAATATTGTTTTGCCAAAAATTTGGTCTTCATTCATTATTGCAGGGATTTAAAAGTCTCCACAAATTTATATGAAAGAAGAATATTGTAATATCGCAAAAAACGGGTAGATAAAAACATTTCAACCTTAAATATATATAAATACAATAAGATTATATCAACACACAGTGTGCTATTTAAAGGAAAAGAATAATGCTAAGGTAAAAAACAACCCACTTTGAATGTCTAGAGCATGTTTAAAGTAGCGAGTAACTCTTCTAAGAAATACACAATGCGATAACTGGTGTATTTAAAGATAGCGTCCAATTAAAACCAATGAAAGAGCAAACCAGGAATCGTGATTATAAGGAGTAAAGAAAAGATACACAAAGATGAAATGAGGCAAAGGAGCATAGATCAATCTGCAGTCTGTTGAAAGAAGGAGACGCTCGGTAAGAGTTAACCTATCAATGAAAAGATAAAAGATATCTCAGTGATGAAAGTCTGCTCAAATACTGTGTGCAACAAATCGAAACATCTGTGGATATTCAAAGACGTGATACAAAAAGACGTGCTTTGATGGAATGAAAAGACCCAGCCAGACTCACGTTAGTTCAGACGAACTGCCATTTGGCTGAAGTCTTATCAGTGTACATGATAATGCTTTTATCATGCAATTTTTATCTTAACGTTCGAGTTGCGTTTATTTATAAATTATTAAATCAGATGAAGACGTTGTAACATTTTAAAACTATAAATAGATATCAGCCATTTATCTAATTAAGACAATGATGTCGTTACGTCATTTTTATTAAATTAATTTTGGCGGTTGACAGGAGTGTCTTTATTTTAATTTATTTTTTTAGTTTCTATCATTTGTTAAAGCAAATTTGGCAATCCACTATCAATAGATTACATAGGAAAAAGATAATAAATATAAAATATCATAAAGAGCTTTTGCCAAAACACATACTGGTGTAAAACAAAACTTAGCTATAGAATATTTCTAAAAATGTATGCCGTTGAGTTCAGATCAACAGGCAACCAATGATTTCTGGAAAGCAGACAAGTTATTTACTGTCAAGACCACACGATAAAATAGTCAACATTGCGACAAAAGTGTTGATGAAAGTATATTTACGACATTAGATGAGCATTTATTTCATCCACCATTTATTACAACCTTCGTCAGTCCTGGGTGTTTTTTGTCTTTTTGAGGCTTTAATGACCGTACATAATATCGCTAACTTTTGATATTTGATTGAGTTGGTGAGTGAGTAAAAGTACGTCTTTCGTAACTTGTGAAGAGCGTATAAATGGCGCACGCAAGGAATAATCGCAGAGTTGTTTGGATTTCAAGATGGCGTCGCGAACTCTCACAACATCGCGCCCGTAAACAGAGCGACTATGATGTATTTGAGAAGTCTAACCCCACTTGACTTGGTAGAATTTTCTATTCTACAACTTGTTATAAGGTTTTTGAGGGGTTCGAACCCTCGATGGTATGCATGATAGACAAATGTTATATCCATTACACCACAGAACTGGTTGAAAAGTGACGTTAAAAATAAGTATATATTATATACCAGTTTGTTACACACTAATAAGAATATATAGGAGCAGTAAAAAAAACAATTCGGCAATAACAATGCTATTTTCGGTATAACAACCCTGCAATTTTTATCGCCGAGCATAAATGGTGGGTCAAAGTTTAAAGTCCCGACCGAGGACTGAGTCTTTATGAGAGTTGTAGCAAACATTAATTTGTAACCGGCTAGTTTGGAACCCAGGCCTTTTCGTATGCGAGGCATGTGCGTTAAGCCCGATGTTACCTCTCCACCTTATAATACCTTTATTAATTTCAATGTATATTACATATATTATGAAATAATCTGAATTCATTTCATTGCGAGAGTGAATACCCTAGGTCACATGTGATTTTGAAACAAAGAGATCTGATTAAATACGATAAGAAAAATGATAAGATAAGCATTTTCATTATCATAAAATATAAATTTGTACTAGCGCCATATGTGACATATAGACATACATACTTATTACACTTGAATGTGTCTCAAGCATCCTAATATTCATACGAATGAACCACAAATTCATAGTGAGAATGAGAGTTACAAAAACACTTCAATACGGACAAAACGAGGTGATTGCAGTAGCAAAAATACGGGGTCTAATTTATTCTGGAAAAATTACGAATTCAAATGGCAAAAAAACAAAACGATATATCAACAAGCGGTTTTTGTAAATCAAACATTCATATCTCAATGTTTGTTTGTCCAAATAAATCTGCTTCATTTGTATAACACTACAGGCAAAACATCATACCGTTTAACGTAAAATACCTGTATCCGGCCATCACCAAAATACCGAACAGGTGGACAGGGAGACTTCGGTGCGTTCTATTGAATCAAAAAGTATAAAAGACACGAATTGCGCAGTTAGCGCTTTTAACTTTGATATGATAATATTCCCATAAAGGGAACTAATCTTTCATAGATATTTAAATACACTGACTTAACAAAAGGTAAATAATTGTAAAGGCTAAAATAATGATCCACAAGTACTCGCATTTTTATTAAAAATAGACCTTTTCCGACAATAATTTAAAGGGGAATTTAACACTGCATTATCTTACCTTCAAAATGCACGCTCTGTCAATATAATGTTCCCGTAAAACCAAGAGTTTTAAAGTAAAAACGAAAGGCTTACATCGCAATTTTGGTTATGTCCCTCATATCTGGCAGCTGTTATTCAAGGTAAGCATCAGGCCGTCTGCATTTTGTGTTATCTGCCAAGATTGTTGATAATAATACACTTACATGACAAAAAGGACGGTGTGGATTACGATTTACCTCGCAAAAGCCATGATTTAGGATATCTATACATTGGTTTTAATAAAAACCAAAATGTTCCCGAAGTGCCCGTGTTACTTAAGCCCTGCTACTAAGCAGCTTCTATCAAAGTGTCTGGCGCTTTGTTAATTCAACAGAAGACTGCGATGAAGAAACTATTTCTATTGTATAAGGAATCAACCTTGGCAGAATCGTTCAGACAGGTTAAGCCGGTGTTGTGGAATGCACGATTTACCCTGTACAACATTAGAATGGGACCTGACTTTTATTTTCCCGACGAGTGAAATATCTCCTCTGGTCATGTACAAAGCAAAGACGTATTGAAATCTTTACCTCACGGGCAATGAATACTAAAGACGTCTTTAGTAAGCATTGCTCAAAGGACATTGCACTTTACGCAACCACCGTCCGCTATTGATTGACCCTGTCTGGTGTTAGGTTAAGTATGGAACCGAATTTGTTTACCCGAAGAGGAAACATCTTCTTTGATCATGCATGTAACTCAGATCAGACGTATTGAAGTTTATCTCTTAGGGCAGATATACATTGAACATAACACACTCATACTCCGCTTTTATCCTATCGATGGGCGTCCCGACCAATCGGATAGAAGAATAAAGTCAAGAGACGTTTCAAAAGAGATCTGAAACCTAAACGTGTTTAAAAACTTTATAGTTTAAAGATGGTAAAACGGAAGACAAGAACATTAAAATAGATACAAATAGACAATCATGGTAATAAAGCTAAGTAGAACACAATTTGTCTATCATTCCCTAGGATATCGCTTATGGATATTTAGCGACATCATTAATAGGAAGTGAACAGATAGAGATCTGATTGGTCCCGATTCGATGATCACTTTGCTCAGTCTTCTTCCATCTCAAAGCTAATCAGCAGAGATGACGTGGTAAAATGTGAACACAACGTTATCACGGACACTTACTCAAAGGTCGACCTCACAAACAAAGCTGCTCAAATACTCTTCAGTGATTTTGATAAAATGCTTCGAATTATTTTTCCTTTCTGATCGTATCTCAAGCACACGATAAACAATGCAGCCATTAGATGTTTAAATAAAGACTTCAAATTTGTCGGGAAAAGTCACATTCTATTGCTTTAAAGGTCTTCGTTTGAAAATCTGCCGCAATGCAAATTGTCTAACTTGGTTTTATCTTTGCTGTTATCTCCCTCACGCTTCCCACATATAGTCGAGTACATCTACGGATGAAAAGGGGGTTACCCAGGACAAATTACTACAGACGTTTTTTTTGCCGTTTTCACTAGATTTTGGGTTGAAAATGAAGGGACAAAAAGTCTACCAAAATCTGACCACTAGAAAGGTCATTTTTTCAGGTTGGCCACGAATAAATTGCAAAATACACTCTTGAGATTTGTTAAGAAAGCTGTACATAATTTGATACCACATCAAAAACAAAACAACTTCATCTTGTTTTAAAGCATCAGTATACTCAATTTCAGCAAAATTGTACTCTTTTTACTAGAGTTATTGCCCTTTGAAGTTGGATGGAAACTCAAACAATAGCAACATTAAACAGTTTCTTGCCTCCAAATTTAAATTGTGAGACAATG
>JAUUEB010496156.1:0-10508 GCA_032362205.1 Clione limacina
AACTGGTGTGCAAACAATGTAGTCGAAGACATAAGCGAGAATGAACTTTGGGATTTTCCTATTCATTGATGAAACCTCTTCAGCACCATACGCCAATATAGATCATTCCTACTTCCGACAGATAAACTTAATTATACTAATATTTATCCGTCGGAAGTTCCCCTATTATTTTCATTTATCTTGTGGAATAAAGGCCTATTCTAAGCCTCGGTTACTAAACTTGTTCTGTAACGCAAAATTTATGTAGAATAAGTAGGACTAACACTTACAAAATGCCACATTCAAAAGTCCATGAGCAAACTTAGGGAAACTAGATGTGGCGGCTTAATGTTGGCCCCGTTAGGGGGTCGGGAAAGGGGTGCTCGCTCCTGGGCCCAATTAACGAAGGGATATAAAAATAAGCTTCAATAAATGAACTTATTTCTATATCTCTGCAAAGAGGAATGATATATCAGAATGAACTCTTAATAATCTAAAATCATATTCATTTTCATTATCACATTAATTTCATCACTCATTCATATAATAACCCCTTATTTTATTGAATGGATTCTTTCAGATCTATACAGTTTTCACGAGTTACATTGTCCCTTTATCTCATTATACGTACATGACTCTCAAACAATTATGTTTAACAAGTTTTTACTAACAAATTTACACAAAACAATTGATACTGACCAACCAGGGTCCAACAGATAGAACCGAGCATGGAAATTTAAAAAAAGGCCTAGTAAATGAAGAACGAATCTTGATACATCAAGCAGAACCAGATCGTGCGGACCTTATAACTTAAGGTAATAACAGATCCTTGGTATTCTTCGTTTAGTTCAATTCTATAATTTTATCTAGGCTAAATAGATACAAGTTTGATATTGTTTAAGGACTTTGTATTACAACATCGAAGATAAAGAAATCAAGATAAGTGTAAATTGAGTACAAAATATTTACAATCATATTATTACACGAAAACAAAAGGAACTTGTTCAAGTGGTCATAATATTATTATTATATTTAGATCTTCTCTTATTTCATAAACAATCACAGTCAGTTTGGTGATTGTCAAAGGCTTTTGTGGTAACTACTACCAATCGAACAGTTATAAGAAATAGAATGATGATTATCAGAGGAAACATCAATACAATATTATTATTATCATAAGCAAAAGAAGGGAAAAGAGGATAAAATATATCTATAGAACAAAATGTTCAAAGATAAGAAAAATGTATTTTTATCAAAATGTTTATTGAAAAAGATTGAGAAAGTTCACTTCCTGCTTGGATTGCAATCGATAATACGCTTTCATTAAGAATCGTGTGTTGCTGCACGGCGCACTGTCTTGCACGATAACAATGCGTACTATTGTATGCCCACGCGCGTTTAAGAAGAAGAAACCTGCCGATGAGTTTTCTCTATATAATCCATTTTAATTAGTTTTGATTCCATAACTTTGTCAATTGTCAAAGGATATTGCTGGAATTAAATAGGCATTTAATCGCGTTAAATTACAATATCGTACACGATTTGAAGTCAATCAGTATCTTTCTTGAGTTATCGGGGGGACAGACAGACAAACACACAAACGCGTATCGTCACATACCCGAGAACCAATTCTTGGTTTCGGGAACTAGAAACTCTCAAAAGGGTAAATAAAAAAAGGTTAGCTTTGGAGTAAAAAAAAAGCTCCTTGAAATGGAAATGGATTACGATCTTTCGTCGGTGCTATTCATTTATCATTAATACATTTTATTGAAGTTTAGCTTATAATACAAATGTATTGTTTGCCGCGTCTAATGAAATCAATAACTAAACGTGCCAAGTAAAACTTTTACGTGTGGTTTCGATAAAAGACAATTAATTGTTTTGTCAGATTTAAATAAAGTTTAAATGTATTTTTTAAAGCTTCATCAAAAGTGTTTGTTCTAATGCCAAACATTATTCGCGAGTGATGGAAAGGCATATTAAGGAAGTGATTCATATACCAATAGTAACATACATAATATACAGTTTTCAACAAATCTCTCTTTATCGAAAAGAAAGAACTGTCGATCTCTGAATCGTAGTATAGTAAATAGAGCTAAATCCGAAGGCTACGTTGAAACCCATATCTATTGTAATCCAATTCAAACCGTTTTAGAACAAATCTTGTTATAATACAATTTGTGAAAAAGGGACGATCTGGGCCTGTTCTTATTTTTTTCTGGGTTAGCATAATTATTATTTAGATCTTTTAGCTCAGGCTTGTGTGAGTTATTTCGTTTAATGAGGCTTTTTACTTTATCTGGTTTGTGTATAAGACAGTATCCAGTATCTTTGAGTAGTCATGTTATGAATCAATTATTAGTCCTTAGATGCTGGAAACAGAAACATAATATTCTAAAAACATAAAGTATAATATTTGATATTGTATTCAGTATTTTAAGTTGGACGAGTATTTTCAAAATTGATAATTTTTAATCTTAATTAGTTGAAAGAGCTAAAGAAATTCTGACTACCAGAAACTACTCAAGTAGCCAATCTTATCGCGTCATCACAGTTTTTGGAGTACCTTCTTTTACTCTGCTCGAGTTATTAAAAGTCTGCCGACTACTTCTACTCCCCAAGAGTAGTCACCGAATTTCTAGACCACACCAATACCATTAGCCATGAAGAAAGAAAATTATATGTTAATGTAAATTCCATTTTATGTGATCACATCCAGTCCGACCAGACGATTATAATTTGTCGACTTAAGTTTGTTTACTTATTCACTACCGCAAACATAAACCTGTTTAAACCCTAGTAATTAATTGTTTTTAGTTTCATCTCTGCGTGTTTTATAAAGATTAATCAGACAAACCAGCACCTAAATGTCACTACTTCATTCAACTGATTCTAAAGTGCGATTTCTTATATATAAATCGACATTTTGTTGGAAAATACTTTTAGAGAATTGTATACAACAGTCTCATAATTTCTGTGTTCAGCTTCTCAACATGCCGGGCAAAGTTCTGCAACATGCTTTTGTTTGAAGGTGATGCCCAAAATGTGTCAAGCTGGAATTGGTTCATCGATTGAGGATTCCGAGCGTTGACTAGCTTTACGACAATACCTTTCTGAAGCTTCGTAAATCTGTCAAGGTGCTGTTGAAGCAACGTGGGGATTCTCTATGCTACAAATGTTTTCTCTGTGTTAAGAATACAGCTTATTGCCCGATGAAATATTTCAAATGACTAGAAGTTAGTGAATTCTCTGATTTTAGACATGAAAAATATAATAAATAAACACTCCTATAACCACTATTCAATTGGTTGTCCGAGCGAGTGATCAGCGCACTTTCGTCAGATTTCGATGGTTGGCATCGAATATTGAAAAGGAAGATAATGTGGCATAGCTGAATATGGTGTTCAAACTCATTCTTTTTGCATTCGCAATTTCTATGTCCTGTAATCCTAATGCCACTGGTCTTTTTGTGGATGCGACTGATACACCAGCTGCTTTAATGGTTTCTATTGTTTGAAATCAAGTGATGGCAGGTTTCGTTTGGAAATGTTTAAAGATATTTTCTTGGTTTTCAAACGAATCGTTCGTCTTGCAATGTTTTATCAATTTGTCACCTTTCATTTTCTGTTGCATAAAGAACATAGAAACTACATCATCTGCGAGCTGTTTTGTTAAAAAGTGATATAGCTTTATGCATGGAGCCTCCACACTGAATGGATCTCCCCTGTCCCTGACAAAAATCCAAAAGACGCATGACATTCATACTCATATGAATAGCTTGATGAGAATAAGAAAGGTTTTTTTTTTGGGGGGGGGGAAACTGAGGATAAACCAGAACGAATTTGTACCAGTGATGACAATAGTTGTATTAGTACTTGCATTGAGAAGAACCATTGAGGAAACTAGATTGCATAATCTTCCAGCTCTTCTCACTTTTATTGTCTATTATCAATAGACCGGATTAAAAACTCGAAGGTGTTGAAAGCCTATGGAATTCCCCCCAAACCTACTTAAAGAGATTCAAAGCATTAATACAGATACAAAAGCTAAGGTAATGACTCCAGATGGTGAACAGAAGAGCTTGATATCCTGGCGGTAGTTCTACAGAGAGGTACTCTAGCACCATATATTTTCATCATAGTACTTGACTATGCTCTAAGACAGGCATTGACGGGGAAGAAAGTGAACCGAGATTTACAATAACACGCAGAATATCAAGACAAGAACCCGCTTTGGCCATCATAGACATGGACTGTGCGCATCACATTTTTAACGGAATGGGCTAAAGTTAAAATCGGCTAGAATGCCACGAAAACAAAAGTCGTGATGGAAGATGTGCCAGGGCCTCTTAACTGTCTAAACACAAATAATACAGATATAGGATAAATTTCATGAACACGACCAAAGAAGGTAATGGAAATTAATTTCCTTATATGCGCAGCTCAACGTGTGGCTTGCTAGTTGAACGAGTTCCCACCAGTTAAAAAAAATAATATATATCTTACTACTTATATGAGCATATGGTACCTCATGTTACGGTTAACCAAATCTCGCAACTGCAGCATAATGGAGTTTGATGAATCAAGATAATTAAATAGACGCAACGCTTGTACCCTCTTACATTTTGAGAACTCGAAACATTGACGACTCTGGTGGGATTCAAACCCATGACCCTGCAATCCAGTTTTAAAAGAGGGCGCATGCACACAGCTTAACAGCTCATTACCACGAGAAAAGGCAAAAGATATGTAGTCTGAAATTACACATAGCAAACTATCAGACACAATTGCATCAAAAGATTGTTGAGTCTTAAGATATAGAAACATTAAAAGACAAAAAATACCATGAAACTAAATATCTAAAAAGTATAAACCATATGGTACATACATACTATAATTCATGTGTTGTGTACCATAATGTTTTTTTTTTTTTTTTCTTATTTTTGTATATATAAGCTGGGAATAAATATTCTATTCTAAAAATAGTCCATTCATATTTCCCTTGTGTCTTTCTGTGAACAGTTTAAAACTTGCTTTATTTAATTTTTATACATGCCTGATTTCATAATTATTAATCAAATATTATTAAAATTAAACCACGGCAAATGACTTCACTGAAATATACTTATCTCAAGAGAGACATAATTTTGTTTAATACGTTACAAGAAAATGAACAATATATGTATATGTTTTGTGGTTATCCGGGTATGATGTACTTATTAAAAGAGTTGTTCAAAAGCTTATTGTCGTTATATTTCTAACAGGTATGACCTTTTATGACGTTATTTTTTCTAATATTGATCGAGCACTTTTTCATACATTCAATAGAGTTAATCTATTTTTCAGAAATAAAAAAGAATGCTTTTTTACATCTTCAAATAGAATATCGTGCTATGAATGGGAGATAGACAAGATATTTATTAGTAAAGATAATAATGTGATCTCAGCAAACCATGAATAATATCAGAAACATCTTCCAGGAATGTAGTGAATGACTAGTTGCCAATGTATATGGGTCAATTAAATTAATAGAAAAATCGTGTATGAATATTCATTACGTTAGAGAGGTCAGTATCTCTAATGACAAACACGATTTTCTAAGTAAAACATTTTCAAAAACTAGGTTTCTTTGACTTGATAACAAGTTCAGATGGATATTAATCACGTCAAGTCCATGTCAATATGAAAAAATTGTATCAATCGACAATGACTTCCGGGTTATTACATCGTCATCACGTTATATAAAGCCATACACGCTCACTACGTATAGCAACGCCATTGATTCAACAAGATGTAACACTATGACGTACCATTCAAGTCGGTTTTTACAAATATATAACGTATTTCCCTTATGCCCGCGTACTTGATATCCGTCGGAAACAAGCAGACATTCATTATGAATAACATTAGGAAAACCAGCTTACAAAGTATCCTTGACATCGTTCATATCGTTCTTAATACACGAGAAATTGACACTAGAATATTCCGACATAATCACTGAACATCAATAAGTATTAGTAATTTACGCCATCGAATCTGGGGCCTTGAGATCTAGTGGTCTTGAGATCTACATTCAGTAGATGATTCAATCCAAGATCTGCAGAGGCTCATGTCTATAACTTTATATTATCATTGCCTTGATTTAGATTCGAAACTTACGGGAAAGCTGGATATCTTGAACCAAAAAAACATGACAAAAAGTTGTTAATATTTTCAGTAAATATACGAGATCTACATAGATGAGAACTAATTGACAATGTTATTAGGTCAATTGAATAACGTATTAGCAATCTCACCAAAATTGGAACATCGTTCTCTGACCAAATAACGAAACAAAATAAATAAATAAATAAATTGATCCAAACAACGTATCTTGCGCTCTTACATGACTTTGCTGCAACCTGCAGGTTAACTTATAGCATAGATGGTTCTTAATAATACTAATAAAATTCTATGTTTGATGTAGGTTTAATTTATATCAAAGCCGTCTTGGCCTTATATAAAATATTATCTGCTTTGCAAACATAGTTATGTTAAAGATAAAGACATGGTCTTTTTATAGTACTTTATTCATTTGTCAGATTCCTTGGCGAGGAGACTTTTAATCTCACACATCGAGACTCTCCGGAGATTTGAAATGGACCACCCACATAGACAAGGTTACCAACAAGGCCAGCTCTACACACTTGGCTTCATTAGGCGTAACCTTTGGTTCTGCCCCTCGCATGTCCGCCGCTCAGCCTACCTAGCACTCATCCGCTCGACACCTGAATATGCATCGACCATCTGGGACCCTCACCTTCAGTGTGAGATAGACACGCTTGAACGCCTTCAAAGAAAGTCTGCTAGATTCATAACAGGTGACTATCGGTCTCGCACCCCTGGTAGCATGACAAAAATGCTCAAAGAATTAGGATTGCCATCCCTGCAATCTCGGAAAAAAGAACTTCGTCCTACATTTCTCTTCAAAGTAGTTGGGTGGGGGGGGGTGGGCTTGTGCCTGCTATACCTCCTCAGGATTACCTCAAACCAGTAGTAAACAACTTTTCGAAAAATACTTACTAAAGTCACCAGCAGCTCATGGCTGTGAATGTGGGTGTATGTGACTTTATAAATGAGAAAGAAAATCTGTACAACAGCTATTTATATTTGTTAAATGCACATTATTACCTCTTTTTCATCCTAATTCATAATTCTTTATGTTTTGTTTTCATGTTTAGATAATAACATGCTTTAAGATGTATCATTTTCTCGTCTGTAAATTATGTTGCGCCAAATAAACATTGTGAATTTATAATTTTGCATTGGTTTGTTTCTTTTTGGCTAGTTTATAGACTTTTTTGGTACAAAGAACAAGGTTTCCCATTTTGGTGACTTCTATTGCCCTCGATCCTATGTGTGTAAGTGGCCGTGACAACTACAGAAATACAAGTTCCTTTTTCGGCTTTCTTTCAATGCAGTCAAATATTCACTAGAATAGCCTCTGTGCAAGATTTGAGATCTTTGACGATGGAACCACAGCCTGTTCACAAGAATTAACAAAGACCAATTGCAAAATAATCAAAAGGGCCATAACTCAGCTAATTTTTTCACATTTTTTCCAAATTTTAATAGCAAACATTGTATACTCGATTTATACCATCTTTTTTAAAATGAAAGAGATCCGAGAAAAATAACTCAAGAAACGCGTAAACAGACAGACAGACATACACACACATAGACAGACAAGAAGACAATTTACAGCTACACAATATAATTGTGGTCGTGGGATTGCACTCGCTATCTGCGGAAGGTTGATGCCCCATTCTAACCTTTCCTGTGGATGTTGTTCAATTCCAAGTCTTCTGTATAGAATAAAGAAGTTCGTAGCTACTGTTTTATTTGACTTTAATATGAGTCGTTGCTTTATGTCTATGTACTATTTGTGTCTACGTCTTAAGAAATTCATAACTTAGAACCAAAAAAACAATGTGCATTCTGTCCAACTTGTTAACACTAAAAGAATGAAGCCATTTTTACTATTTTCATACAATGTGAACTAAATTTTAACAAAAGCTAGACACACAAGGGAGGTAACGTAATACTTAATTCAAGTTGTGGCCATGTTTATTAGTGTGACCAATCTTGTAACACATGTTGAACTTGAAGTTGAAAAATACTTGTGTCTGATGATCGTCCTTCTTTACGATAACTCTTGTTTCATTATGTTTTCTAAAGGCCAAGGTTTCACCTCCGTAAGATTTTCTTATTTACTTGTATACGACCCTAGTGTTCTGTTTGTAGAAGTGTACCTAAGGGTCTTATAAAATTAAATAAGAAAATTATGTTTACACAGATCCTTGCCCATGTGAATTTATTTCTTATCACTTCCGTATACTATCACAGGCCAAATAAGTGTTCTCGGTATCATTAGTATCAAGTCTTTGCTAGTAATCCGGTCTTTCCAGACGCGAATGAGATGCACAAATTGTTTCCAGCTGTGTTGACCCTGTCAACTTTGTTTCGCATTTTGGTATGACTGTTTGATATCAGTATTGTGTCGTCTGCTGACTCAAGTTTGTGATGTCTTGCCCTTCACACCAAGTGTATCTAGCTCTGCATCTCTCCTAACTGGTTCAGTTTACGTGCTGAACAGATACAGGGACACAATACAACCTTGTTCTATTCCTTTCAATATTGGAAAGTAGTCACAGTTTTGGACGTTAACACTTATCGTTGCATTCTGGTTAGAGTATAGACTTTTAATAGTTGGAAGATGTGTTTTGGGAAACCCATAGTTTCCATGTTGTAAAACAAGTGTTTGTGGCGTACATTATCACATGCTTTACTATAGTCAATGAAAGTCCTTTACTTTTCCATTAGTATTTGAATAATGTAGAGTATGTCAGTTGTTCATAAGTTTATTCTTAAACATTTTTGGCACTCAGACACGTCCTCATCTTCTATTGTAAAGGATCTTGAAACACCAATATGGGTTTGAAGAGTTACAAACAATTATAAACAATATAGATAATGATATCTGATTTTTCAATGATGCAGAATCTGTGTTGACATCTAATTTATAATAAAGATTACATGAGTTTTTCAAGGTAGCTCGTTGGGACCTTAATATAACAAGGTTCACAAGTTCCTTTATTGTATTCACACGAAGTAGGCTTTCGATTGCATTTCCGATTTGTAGCAGTGACGTTTACAACTGTAACGTTGGGTTACAAATTCTTGTAAAAACATTATTTCCGATGCCCGATATAGGTTATCTTATCGGTTGAATGAGTAACCGATATAACAATTTGTCACTGTAATATTTAATCCCTAAATCAATGACTGTACGAGAGCATGGTCAATTGAAACGTAGGACAACAAAATCGTACACATTTTCTCATTTTTTAAAACCAACTGTTTACTTTAAAATCGAAGATTTTATTTTTGTTCTTTTAAATCAAATCTAATAACATAAATAGTTCAATTTCTTTTCAATCTTGACAAGGAAAATCTCTTTTTGTTTTTTCATTTTTATTTCGTAATAATTCAGCAGTCTGTATCTGATAGAAAAATAATAGCTACTTGTCCGTAAAGAGGCACGGATTTCCAATTTACGTGAAAAGCTCTTTAGTTGTTGGCTGAAATATTTGTATTTGTTTACATAGCTCTAATGTCATTTCGAAGTCCTGTCTCCTGGGAAATCTGCCAAATAACAAATTCATGCACAAAGAAACATTTTATGTCTGGACTTTCTGGTTGTGGAGAAAAAGACAAAAGTATTGTGGCTTTTTGCCTTTGAAAGAACAAACGAGTCTTGATTTAGAAATGTGTCAATCATCATATACGTCTCTTTTTACCTAACTAATGTACATAAAGTAAACGCACAGTATTATATAACATTGTGTCATAACATTATTCAAAAATGCTAAACCAAGCCCAGTTGACATTTTCCTTGTAAATATTATAGAAACATTATATTCCTCTTTTTAAACCATAGTATTGTACTCTTAGTCCTCTTGTACTCTTATATTGTACCAAAGAAAGTATGTGTGTCGGAACATATATCATATAATTAATAATTTTAAGAGGATTCATTTCATATTTTCTAATTCATCTCTTGGCTGCACAAAAATCTTAACTTCCCACATTGAAGAGGTTTAGAAATACTGTTTGCATTGATTCATTCGTTAGTTTTTGTATTTATTAGTGCATACATCTTTTTGATTAATTACTATTATCTGTTCCTGTATTTATCCATTTCTCAATTCGTTTTGTTTAAGGATTTAATTTTTGATTTATTCATTTATTGATTAAAAAAATGTATTCGTTCATTCAGTAATCATTTTTTTTCCTATCCATTTATCCATGGTATGCATTCATTCATTCATTTATTGCCCTCCGTCTGTCTTTAAAGACAACTAGTGGCTTATTACCCGGTCTTGCCCGGGAAGGATACAAAAAGAAAGAAGCACGAATTTGGCTGACATTTTAACCGCCCTGTAGACCTCTCTCTCTCTCTCTCTCTCTCTCTCTCTCACTCTCTCTCTC
>JAUUEB010496167.1:0-18579 GCA_032362205.1 Clione limacina
GATATGAGCACAAAGGGGTACTTTTATATAATCTGTATGTATTGGAAACATGTATTAGTTGATGCGTCATTCTTTTTCTTTTTTTGTTAAGCAACTTCTTTGGAAATCGGGTAACATCGTAGCGATGAAGTCCCTATCTATCTATACCAATGTACACTGATTTTTTCATGAGACTATTTTTGAAATAACATCCAGGCATTGAAATCCTATGTAGATATTGCCATTTGTACACTTTCTTCTTCATTTATTCATTCGAACTGTTGCGCGAAGTGCCTGAATTTTGCATGTTGGTCATGTTTACAACACTTATGCATTGGAACCGCTGTGGGGAATGAATAATCTCTTCTTCTTCTTCTTCTTCTATTGAGCTAATTGTTATAGGAAGTCGGGTAACGCCGAGGTGACGAAATCGCTAGTACATAATAAATAAACGTTACAGTTAAATCAACATCTTTTATGTAAGGTTTGGCAAGTCTTATGGAAATTATCACGCCTCTAGAATAAATTTATGATTAAATCTTGTTAGAATCTTTACACACCTTTTATATGTGTTAAATTTAAAAATAACACTCTCACATTGTTTCCGTCAATGTTAGTGTCCAAAATATGTAAACTGTGTGTCTGAATATGTCAATATCGGTGGATATCATGACACCATGATATAATGATTACATTGAAATACGTTTTATTTCGTTCAAAAATTATTGTATTATATCATTACCCGAAACGACTATCGATTCTAGAGGAGGGTTAAGTGATGCTACGGGTTTGTCTGTTCCACTGATAACTCAAGAAAGACACAACTGATTCACTTCAAATCGTGTACAGTGTTGTAAGTCAATCCATCTCAGGCGCGTATTTAATGCCAGCAATATCCGTTAACAATTGACAGAGTTATGGAATTAAAACTTCATAAATATAAATAGCATGTTAAATTGCTTAACCAGCTGATACCTTGATGAATCGGAATGTAAATATGTGTCTCCGATTGACCGTAACATTAAAACTATTATGTGGGGCGCACTTATAAATCATATAAGGCTAGAATATGCGTTATATAAATGCCATTTAATATTTATATACTAATTATACATAACGTCGTTGACTCCTAAAGATCAAATAAAGTGCAACAACTGTTATGCTTAATCTATTGGTTTTCTTTAATCATTGGATGTGAGAAGACCGTTGCCCCGTGATGGCCTCACATAAGTTCGCCATACCCACTGAAGATGTTTTAAAATAAACGGTTAAATATATGTGATCTTTGTTTATAAGTGTAGGGACTGGGTGTTTTTCATTCTTTGAATACATTATTAATCTGCATCCAATGAACGGGAGTTATTTGTGTGCACTGCTTAGATTTGTTTAATCGTGTGTATGCGCTGTGGTCCCAATATTGTATACAGGCACTTAACCAGGAATTTGGAAAAAGGGAAACATCCTTTGATATTATCAAATCAAAGGCAGCAAAACGTCTTAAATATGATACAAATGATGCACATTTTTAAGAATTTTGAATCTATAACTTACGTATCCCTATATAGACAATGTTTTCCAATGAGAATTAATCTTTATATAAACATTTGGTTGCATAATGTGTTTATGACTGAACAAAACACAGCAACCTTCCTAAGGGACACAACCTTCATATCTTTCTCTAGAACCAATAAGAATGTATGTCCTGATAAATAATTATACACATGGTCAATATACGTCTCTAGAGATGTTTTGCCATGACCGATGCCAGACTATTGCCTCCAGTAAAATATAACTCATTATAGCTTGGCGTGCTATTCCTCTTTTACTGTTCTAATGATATTGCGACTTTTACATTGTACACTCAATCATATACTACTTTATATTGCCTTGGTATGTATCTTATTGATGAGACATTACGTTATGGCAGTATATTGTGCGTACTTATATATTATAAGTGACAAATTGCAAAAGATCCAAATACCGTTTATTATTGTTTGGATTTAGTGGCTAATGGCCCACGTCTCTTTGCTTACTTGAGCAGCATGATTACAGCACACGCACAAGACATCACAACAATAACAAAATACATTTTTCCATGGCTACAGCCTCAATTGGACAAATGAAAAACTTGTGTCTACATACTTTTGATGTATGAATGTGTCACATGCATATTGCTTATGAATCGGAACATATATTAGAGACAATGGAAATGTGGATCTAGAGACGAATGCTGAAGCAAATGTTATCAATAAAACGGTATTGAACAGGACTGGGACAAACAAAGTATACTACAAAACATCAGACGAAGACATATGGTATTTTTTGGCCACGTATGAAGGCATAAACAAACTTGAGAAGCTGCCTGTTTGTTTATGCCTAAAACACAACCGTTCTCGGCAAGTTAAAGTAACACTATCATGATTTATTAACTAGAACTGATAATGGATTCATGGTTTCTTAAAATATAGCGTTTTTGTGTATTGACATTACTAACAATTGGTGAACTAATCAATACTTTCAGTTTTTAAATCAAATGAATATATTGCACCATTTGAAACTGATTTAACGCAAGGTGGCACATCTTTTCGAGTGGTCTTTGTTTAGAAAACGTGTAAACTTCTTTCAGATTCAGAATGACATTAATTAATTGATTGGTAAAATATTGATCTTCTAGACATATATTATCCTAGGAACTCACTCTACACATTAACGAGAAAATCAGATTTACACTTCAACAAGACGACAAAGTATTACTTTTGGCGGCAAGTATACTGTATACCATTAAGAGACATATGAACACAATCTAACCTTATTACTAGTTATCTCTAAGAGCTTGTCTCGAAATTGATGTGAAAAGTTTGTGTAAGTATCTCATTCCTTCACGACTGCAAAATATTTGCTGGTTGCTGTTTTAATGCGACCCATTTGATTAATATGAAGACTATGAGTGCAAGGTCCTTCCTACCGGCGTCCCTGGCTTCAATCCCAGTGATATATTGTACCCAGAGACCTGTGATATGAAGGACCCTTATATAAGAGTATCCCTATAAATTAATGTCGGACACACTCAAACAAAATATAAAGCCTCGAGATAATTGTATGATTCAATTCTTCACGTATCTGCTGTGTAGCAAAGCACAGCCGACGGTCATGCTATATAGTTGTAAGTAACCACGAAGGCTTCTTCCACAACCAAGTTACACCAACAACAATAAGGAACTGAAGTGATGAAATGTTTTCAATATATTTGGTTTTAGTGGAATTATTTTTTTGTCCTGAGCATAAACAAGTAAACATTGATGTAATAACAAAAGTATGATTGTGTTTGAGGTCTTATAAAACAGGATCCTTGACTAAGATATCTTAACAAACCAGTTCCCTAAAAACAAATATGTTACAAATAAGACTGTCAAAGTTTAAAAAAAAAACATGTATTGAACACATTCATTTAATATGTGGAAGCACCACGGACTTTGTTTAGTCATTTTGATTTGGTCATCCGCCATTTTCAAGTTAAGGTTAGCTCTATGATAAATGATAGTGACGCCTGATTCTAGTGTACACTAACATCATAGGGAGAATGCGTTGTTTATTTAAGACAACTCCTTCATATTTACGTCTTCTTGGAGATTTTAGCATTTTCATTATATTTGAACGTCAGAAATGAGCTTTATATGACTATTTAATGTTTAAGAGTTTGTCTCTGCAAAATATTTGATAAGTGTGTATTTAACTTTATTCTGTTCAAGCTCTACGAATTCGGCAACTTTTAAAAACTATTTAGCCCAGCTGTTATAAATCGTCCTTTATATGTCAAATATTGCCTTACTTTGTATGAACTCATTTTGACTGCTTTATCAATATGTGTTGGTTAAAATCGTATGCATGAATCATGTTTGACATATAACATATATTGTAAAACATGTAAAACATGTATCTCTTTCTAAACACCGAGGCTTTCATCTTTATGTAGTTTAAGCGGAACTGTGTGACATGAACACGATAGGACATGAGCGTGCCGGTTAGTCGCCAAAAGACACATTTCTCAAACATTACGTAAATGTTGGCATATTTTGTCAGTCAATGATAAACGTGAATTTTCTGGTGATTGATCCAAGAGATTCAGATCAATTGTTTTATTTTATTTAAATTATCTAAACCAATAAAACAATCAGGGATCAACTTTCATTTTTAATCTTTTATTTTTTTGCCGTGATCATTAATTTTTAAAGATAAAAAGAAAATCTGGTAAGTACGACAGTTTATCGAAAAAATAAACATATAAACAAAGGTCTGTTCTTCTGAATGACAACATTGAATTTAATATTTACACATCATGGTGAACATGTCCGTCTTGGTAATATATAATACATCCCGGCCTAGTTGGATTTGAATGTTTCCAGGCGCCATTTGCGCCAGTGGGGGCATCTTGCCATAAGTTATGAACGTTTGTGTAGCAGGTCTAAGTCCCTAGATCTCAGGATGGCGAGCTTTTCAGACAAACATACGTCACATTTCCGAGTGCCGCATTTGTAACGACTGCATTTCTTTATGGATTCTCACTTTAATTCTGGTTGTTGAACTTTGTCTCTTAGGTCCAACACGAACGCCGCTATGTTGTGTTATTTATGGGTTTTTTATGTGCTAGGTCGTGTGACCATATAAGCGCCGTTTGAAGGTTAACTCTGTGCTGCCTCTATATGTCTTTTGCACATATGGGGTGGTAATGGTGGCCTTGTAGATTAAAGCTTCCAGGAGTCAGTATCCGTTTTAGGGACATGCACACCATTATGTGTAAATATTAAATTCTTCTCGATAAAGACATATGTTGTTATACAAGTTTGCGTATTCAGAGGCCGATGATCGTGAAAGAGTGAAACAGTGTACCTCTCAGGTCAGTTGTGTATCCCAATTTATATCTATACTCGCAGTACGCCGTTTGATGCTATCTGTGTTAATCAAGTACAACCCTTCTGGGACTTTTTAGAATATTCATTGACAAAAAACTTAAAATATATACAACAAATAAGCGTGAAGAGTGATGCGATGTTGTAAAGAAAGCACTTTTCTCTCTTAAGCATTATCCATTTATAATACAATACTAATAGTTGTTATTTGTTTCGATTCATCTTAGTCAAAAATGGTTCTGTTTAAGTGACTACTTTTCAATGTTGTCCCGTTTGGAGTGTTTTCATCTGTGTTCCATTTACAAAGTATGTAACGTGTGTCTTATTTGTGTTAAATAATGTACCTTGTATGACATTTGCATTGCATTTATTTTGTATTATTCATTACCTTCTTTGTGTATTCTCGTTCATCAAGTTGTATTGTTAAGCTTGTCTTCATAAACACTTTTCGTTATTTTCTGAAGCTTCTGACCTTTGATTTAAGTACGCAATTTTAACAGACAGCAGCAAATTAAAATTGACTTAGGAAAAAGCAACTTCTCAAAAGAGCCCTCGGCGTCGGACCACCTACATTATTACATGCGTGAATTGCTGCGAACAAAGGCAATTAGACGTTAAATTAAATCCAAAAGAAATAGTGGAAGGCATTGTGACATAAAAAAAAAACTTGGAGTGGCACCATCTCACACGTACTGTTTTTTTATATTCGTTACAGTTAAGTCATTTGTATAGCATTTTTTCTATAGACGTATATTTGTGTTTCTATGTTTGTCTACGAAAAGCTCTCTCTCTTAATCATTGTTGTTTCATCTTTATTTATTTATATTTATCGATATTTATTTATATTTATTTATATTTATATAAATATAGGAGTTTCCCCCCAGCTTATGAATAAGTTTGTTGAATAAAGAGTATGGTGCATAATTCAATTTCGCTTGCATTTTGGTGTCTCTGATTTTGGTTTTCATTATCGATTTACTTTCTAGTATTCCATAATGTATTTCCTCATAATCGGTTTTGACTTTGTTTGCTAGGTTATACACATCATTAATGCCCACAAATCCGACATGATATTTCATATAAATGAGTGTTATCTGTATTATATTTTTAACGACTTTTTGTGTTTGTCTAAAATAGTTTAAAAGATGTCATGTCTAGCGCTCTGATTGGTTTTTAATTGAGAGTACTGGCGCTATTGAATTTAAAATGTGTACATTTGTGCTATGAGCATTTCTTACTCTGTTTACACAAATGACATGTGAATTGCGGCACTTATTTATATCACAGTTGACACTTGCATTGTCTGAAAGCCTGATCGATGCGCCATTCAAACTTACAATGCTATGATTGTTTTGATTTTTCCGCAATATTCGTGTTGCAATACTTTTTTTGTTGTCTTTATAATATTTAATTGCTGTTCTTTATTCCAGGGTGATTTCTTTTTTTGTCATTCAAAGCTGGCTGTTATCATATAAACTGACATTTTAGCTGGTTACTGAGACACCCTAGTGACACAAAATGATTTAATACCACAACTGTATTGTGTAGAAACGAAATTAAAAAAAAACATATTTAAAACAATCAACTTATTTTAAGCGACACTTTTGTAAAGAGGACATTCGCATACAAACAGGCAATTTCTTTTTATTGAAAGAATCAAGTTTTAGCAAATATCAATTAATTCATATCTTCTTTCAAATCACACATTCTTATTGAAGCTGGGTTTCAATGATTACGTGCCATACGCGATACTGTTGGCACTTTTCATTAGATTAAAAAAAACTTTAATTATTCACATATATTCTCTTATATTATGACGCTAAAATTGATATTGCTTTAAACTTGTTTTGTCATAATGTATTTAAGATAACAAACAAACTGCGCATGCAACAATATATAGCTTTTTCTAGTCTCTTTTTACCATTCTGTTTTGTACATCATCACATACAACCATAGACAGAGATAACTTTAAATTCATTGAATCGTTCATAATGAAACTAATTATTTCAAACAAAACATCTCCAATAGTATGATCTATCAAATGTTTACAAATGTTAACAAGATTTAACGAGACAAACGGATACACGTTTTTTCTAGGAAGTTTAAGATCCGCACCTAACCCTTGCCGTCGTGCTCTTAATGCAAGTCACATTAAGTCTAGTTACGATCCTGTTTAATGACCCAATAATATCAAAACATGGTATTTGTTGACAAGAAATGTAAATTCATTATATTGGAGCTTTTTTCATACGAAGTTTTAGATCGACAAATTATACTTTTCTCATAGTTTCATGTGTTGCGGAAGTGTAGCGATATTTAGTTTTTATATTTAAAGCAAAATTGTTTGCGTTCTTGAAGATTAAACATTGAGACTTCGTTGTTGTATTTTCCTGTCCTGTGTTTAGCCGTCGTTGTTGCGTTTTTCCAGTCCTGCGTTTTGTCGTCGCTGTTGCAATTTCTGTTCAGGTGTTTTTTTTGTGTTAATTTGTTTATATAAAAAAATTATTAAATAAATATCTGCTGATGACTGATGCTTTTTCAAACCTTTCTAACTTAAGTCTTTTGCTCTCTTTTCCAGTCTTTCTGTTTGCCGTGACGTAAGAGTTGTTTTATCGAGAGATTCATCCATTTGAACTTAGGTACATGCAATTGTTTTTGTCCTTTGTGATTTTAAAGACTCCTATTTTATGACTGTTTAAAAAAATATTCAAAGCACAAAGGGATTCCCAAATCTTTGGTTGTGAGATCTAAAGAGTATGGACTCTAACAAAGACACTATTTGCTGAAAAAGAAAACTTACGTCAAAAAGTGAATCATATAATAAACACTATGTATCTCCCCTTTCAAAACACATATGCCTTCCTCTTTTCAAAACAAGTTTTGTCAATGTCACAATATAATCCAAATACGAAAAATGTACAACGGTAATGGGTCCCTGAGATTTGTCCCTAAGGAGCAAATTTCAGTAGATCTCCTACGTTACTTGGAAAATCGAATATTCCGTATATTTCAAGAGTTATGGCGACATAACTGATTATACAGCTAGTTGGTCAGAATGAAGTTATTGTCCTTCTAGCTAATTTGAGGTCAGGATGATAAGTCATTGTTATGAACTTTTAGAGTTCAAAGGTTTATACTGAATGAGTGGCGGGGCATTTACTTCTTTAAGTGTCATGAAGACATCTTTAGATATCCAACAGCCATATAGGACAGGGTGCCGTGATGTCGAAACTAGACCTTGCGTCACTACAGCTTTTTGTTCGTCTATTAAGATGTATATTTACCTGGTTGTGCACATACTGTTTATGTTTAACATATAGTGCTCAACCCAGATAACCCCTAACCACATACGCACCAAAGGCATATCATACCCTTTATTATTATTTTTGTATGTGGGTTTCTAGGGTCAAGAACGATTTGTTCATATAATATGATAATTTAAGGGTTGGAGGGGTTATAGACCAATGTGTACAGCACATCATTTATTTGACCACATTTCAAGAACTAAAATTGCTATAATTGCTAGAGAAGTGGAATTGATATCAAAATACAGGTTGTGAACATATAAAAGTGTGATTATTTGCATTTTAATAAATATTAATGATCAGAACAAAATTTAATGCTACATTTCAGGTCGTGGTAAGCCTACTTATTGACCGACTCATTTTAAAAAAAATCAATATTTAGGATGCACTTGTATGATATCAATGTTTATTGTTTTGAAAGCTTCTTTCTTGTAGTTTTCGTCAAACGATTAACACCAAATTATAATACCCCTGGCTTTGATGTGTTCAGCAACATTGTGCCAACACATTTTTAACAGATTATTCTCAAGTGATATGGCTACGATGCCTATTCTTCAACTCCTCATATTGGATTCATTAAACAAGTTAACATTAGACGCCCATACAATCATTTATATTTTCTCAATAAATTGTTTTCACCGTGCCATTAAATTTGGGACAGATATGCGACATACTAATCTACAGGTCCGACTTTGGTGTATACAATCAGTTACTTTATAATAGTACAATCATCTTGAAAGTTATCATATGTCATATTGTATGTGTGACTTATATATTCATCATGTACCAAAGCAGACTAGGATATAATGTCAACTTATGGTTCATTATATGTTTTACAGTATACAGCCAAAATAACGTCTCATGGGGAGGCCTGGAGAAAACGTATTCATAACAATTTGTCAAATGAAGCACAATTTACATGAAAACAAGTATTATTTGGAAACATTGGGATGCGCCCATAAGATAATAACATGTTGTGAACGCCAGAACGTTAGACTGTGTTATATCTAAATATAAATATATTCATAAGCTGGTGTGTACTTTATTACTATATTTCACTAAAAACGTGTTTGATAAGTCACGCGGTTGGTTATTGTCTCTGCTATTAAAAAAAGTATACGTAGTGTTACATAATATTTCGGTTAAATATGTAAATACTCACAATAAGGAATATTAAAAAAAAAAGTTTACCAAGACGATACGTGCGATGGTCATTAGTTGCATACTTGTCTGTCAAATGATCGAGCCGTGATAGAATCCTGTACTCGACAAGACAAATCACATTGCTCAGCTAAGTGTATGCCTTTTAAGTTTGAACTATACGTTTGAATTGGCTATTCTGACTCATGTCTAGAATCCGAGTGGTTTATACGGCAGACGGTACTTAAAAATTCTTTAATGGGGTTAAAAGATTTTCACAAATAATTCTTGGCATACATTTCCAAACTTGAATGCAAGTGCCTATTATATATCACATAGTACGTGCTTTTATGACGTCCAATAGATAGATGTGGTGTTTTGGTATGATTTAGGACGTGACCTCTTCTTAATTTGTCTATGCAGTCATAGCAATACATTGATTCCAACTACTTTGTTGTTTGATGACTTTAGAATAGTTTGATTTGGGAAGATAACGGTATATAAAGTATATAACCTGAAAGTGCAGTTTTGTTTACGACGCAAACATTGTTTTGGTAACCAACATGGAAATGACTCCATTCAGCGGAATCAAAGTCATTTTATATTCATAGATTCATTACATACGCAACATTAAAATATATAAAATATAAATTATTACATAAGCAATGTTATTTATCGTAAGAGTAATATCAATACATGTTTTTTAGTACACATAGTTACAAAACATCGTGGCGATGCTGGTCAATACACATCATATGTCTTATATCATAAACAAATTAGCATAAAGTAATCATTATAATCAAATAAACACCTTTTGAAAAAAAGGCAATACATAATTTAAAACCAACAATGTTATAAGGTTTTGAAATTTTTGTGGTCGATTATTAATAAGCTTAAATTTAACAGTCAAAGAATACAACTGGAAGTAAAATAGGTCAAAGCAATGTTTTTGTAACTAAATAAATTATTATATTACAAAGGTTGGACTTGAACTTGAATCACATGGTATAACTGAAATCGTATTTTTAGAATATGCAATCTTTCGACCTAAGAGGTCACAATCGTACATACACATTTGACGACTAGTTAGAAAAAAGGTATATGAATGTCAATATGAAGCCGGATGGTTGTGCCTTCTTTATGTGCATTGTTCATTACATTATATATATAAGACAAACACGAACAACGTATCACGTTGATCGGAAACAAACTGATAAGGTCCATCCAACATTGACACTTACTTAATCAAAGAATGAACATAGTATTTTTAGCCACCGAAATATTTGACAACAATTCTTAGGAAAATGAGATAACTTATATCGAAACATGCGTGCAGTTTCATCGGTGTTCTAAGATAAACATTTGACACGTAAAGAAAAACAACCTGCTTTGCACTACGAAGTAGTCATGCAGGAATTACTAGTATAATTTGTTTTACAAAAATAATTAAAACAGCATCGTGTCTGAACGTGACTAAGTTTGCTTTCATTTTTTAAAGAGATAGATTTAAAGTGTTGATTTTCTTACTCTGTCAAGTTGAAGTACGAAGTCTTATGAATTTATCTTAATTTCAATCCATTGATTATTCCCAATACTTACTTATACTAGAGATGAATTTCCAAACGGTTCACCTTTTTTTCAATTTTTTTTTAAAATCTTGTATTTTAATGTACTTGTTTTGAAGAATACTCGTTCCTGATGACCATGGTTGAACTCTTTACGAGTACTCATTGTTTCTTGTTTCATACATATATCATGCTACTTGTGTCGTTGTTTACTGTTCATGGATGTTTCTATAAACACCTATTTGGCATATCTTATAAGTAAATACAACCCATTAATGTTGCGTATGGGGTTTTTAATGAATGTAGGCAACATCATGCATTTATACCATTTTATATAAACACGATGAAAGGTATGCGATAATATTGCCATACTGGGCGACTAGATACCTCTTGGTTTATACAATCATTTATTCATAGACACAACAGTTATAAACATATTATTTGATAGGTTAAATATTTGGAATTGTAATTTAATGTATATTATATGGTTTATACATACGAATACTATGTTCTGAGGTATTTTGTAAATTGTGAGCCATGTGACATATCTTATAGGAATCATACAACCATAAAAGTGGATCAAGATATTTACACGCACAATTATTTATTTATGTGTATGTGTGTCTGTCTGTTTACGCGATAACTTGTGTATTTCTGCTTGGATCGCTTTTATTTTTAGAGTATGCTAAGTAACGGTTATGAAATTGCTGCTGCTATTTAAATCCATAAATATTTGTTAAAAATTCACGCAGTGAAGGTCCCTTTTGAGTTGTTTTGCTATATGTTCTCTGTTTATTTGGCAAAAACAAGCATTTGGAGGGTTAATGATCTGAAATCTTGCAAATATGCTCTTCTAGTGACTATCTAAAAATCAGCTTTCACAATTGTTATGTCCCCTTTGAGTATTTTGTCTTTGCCATTCTTTTGCTAACACGCTGCTGTCCCATCATAAAAGATATGAATTATTTCACTGCTCATTGTTCACTTAGTCATTCGTAGGTATCTTGTGTATTTGGTTGTAATGGTCAATGAATTATTAATAATTTAGAACTAACTCCATTCGATTAACATAAACTAAAATTCGGTATTTTTTCACGTTAAAGTCGAACTTTGATGAAACCAAAACAAACTTATTATTACTTACAAGATCTTATTGGGTATTAGCTTTATAAGCTTATCAGAACGTATTTCCATTTTCGTAATGTACATGGTATTTTTTTATATTGACCAATAACATGTCTTAAAAAACTTCTGAACCGTAACATAAAAAAGAAAACATCTGGTTTTCAACACTTGCTTAATCCTAATGTGTGTGACATCATGAATAAGTTGGTTAGTCTACAGTGAAAGAAAAACTAAAAGTGAACATTTTCAACATATAATTACATTTCATAATCATAGAGCTTTTTAAGCAGTTATGTTTCTTATTTTGTTCTCAATATGTTATACAAATCGACAAAGTATGTATTGACTTTTGTTATTCCAAAATTATTTCCCATTGTAAGTAATGTTGTTCATTCTAGATCAAAACATAAACTCATAATACTCCGAAGAAACTCATGTCCCAAATTTCGTAACCATCGATCATATGTTTAGCAAGTTATGCAATTATAAACTATGCATTGGAATTTCTTTAGCAATAAAGTTTGCGTATGTGAGTTACTCCTGTTTGTAAGCAGTATTTGTATGACCTTCACATACTTATCTGATAACAACCATTGAAAAATATCTAAAATACAATATAAGTCAATAAGGCGTTAGACTAGTTATGTCATTCTCAAGTATGTACAATTACATTTGTAAGCAATGCTAGTGTCTAAGCAACTTCTTAAAACCAGATATCTTTGTATTCAATTATTACGATTTGTTTTCGTTCAATATTTAAATAAACCTTCTGTATATTTTCATTGAAAATAAATGTACGTTAATCTTGAATATTTAAATGTACACTTTTTTTCTATTTTGCTTACAGGATACCTATTAAAATACATTCACTTTCATAGGAATAGGGAATACTAAATAAGTAATGGTCCCGTTTTTGTTGTACAATAAGTGACAAATATTATAAGCTACCCAAGATATATTTGTTGTCTTTCGATATATGTCTGTACTGAACCTTTTGAATCATTGTCAACGATAAATCATGATAAGCTTCGTCAATACATATCTAAGGAGTCTTATCATTGTCCGCGGTCAGACTAATGTCCCGATGATAAAATTCTATACCTAGTCAGTATTTATTGATATCTTGGGAGTCGTTTATCTAGACTGCTTTTACAAATCTATTGGAAGATATTCATGAGTATACTTGCAGTCAAATATACATTCCAACGTGGCAGTAATGATTTGTGTTCCTTGAAAATTATATTAAAACTAGCAATTTTTGTGCTTCCAAATGACTTTAAAATATCTCTCTGACACGAAATCAAAAGTTTGAACAAGTTAGGGCTCCATCAGTGCTTTACAAAACAAATCAAAAACTATACAGGAAAAGCTAACATATATACACATACAAATACTTATAAGAGCTTAAGTTTAATTTTAACCAGTGTTTCGTGTGATGAACGAAGTGGTCAGGGAGTAGGGCTAGTAAGGTGTACGGGGATATAATGTAGGAGTAGGGCTACATAGTAACAGGGCCATTACAAGCATGACCTCTGTAGATGTATGTTTGTTTGGAGGGTATTGTGTATCGTTGTTGTTGTATTCTTCTTGTATTGTAAATGTTATCGTTTTCAATACCCAAAGGTAAAATGGGGATGATAAGTGGTCCTGCTCGTGGTGCCCCTGCGTGAATTAAGATTAAAAGGATTATAAAAGAAGAAACATATTCAATTTACCTGAACCCACTAAAAAAAGAAGTATATGGACGAATGATTTCATACACCATTACGATATCAAAGATGAAGTGGTGTTTTCATGAAAACTTAACCAACATATCGCGTATAACAAAATCCATACTCTAGCATTGATATTGATTTATGTATGTTCATAATTGTTATGACAGTATACAATAGATATGTATTTGTGGTGTATGTCACTTGGTTTACAATTTAAGATCGTGCAAGTCTTTGTAAACAAGACTCGTGTGATTGATTCCGGCTAGACTATGATGAAATCCATTAATTCCGTTATTCAGTATATCGTAACATATCTTATGAGGGATATTCAGTTAACACAATGAAATAACTCACTTCGATAGCTAACAAAAACTAGTGATAGCATTGGGGAAAGCAAATTCAATAAGCAGACATCTGCATTGTTTGATTTCCATATGTAAATGTCTGGTTTGATTTTTTAAGTCGGGAACGAGGTCTAACACGCCTGTTTGAAAAAAGATTGATGGAGACTGATGTAATATTAGTTTTGTCTTAACGTAATACAATCATTATTTGATATATTTCAGATATTACACGTGTATTAAAGTCTTTCATCATATGAATAATATTATTATTTGTGTGCAGATATTTATTTTGCATTTTGAACGTCAGACAGTACAGTGTCAATTTCTCATTTACATAATTTTAGAAAATTATTAAAATACAATCTTAAATTACTTTTGACCTTGAGGAATTTCTTAAGATATGATTTCTTGTTTTTCCATCTTCAACTATCATGCCTTTGTAAAAAAAATGTCCAGATGAAGCATATGTTTTGTAGGTTAAGATTCAAATGAGAAAAAGAAGGTACTTAAAAATGAATTTTGACAGAGGAAAGTGTTTTTTTTAATAGCTCTTGACATATATTTGCCTACATGAATGCAAGTGTCTATTATAAATATATAGTTTGAGCTAATTTAGAGGCTCAAGGGACAAAAGGACATGATTGTTCGTTAATTTAGCCTAAGACAGTCATTGGAATCAATTGACCCCGACAATATTGCTGTTTGATCATTTAACGCCGTTTTAATTTGGAAGATTACGGTTAATAAAGTATACAACATTAACGTGTAATTACATCTACTGCGCTGACATGTTTTGGGCAACCAATAATGACTTGAAGTCCTTTAACAGAAAAAGAGACTTTATTTCTCGTTTCACTCAATACGAAACATTTAAATATAAAGAAAACATTATCATTAAAGAACCAATGGGAGAGGGCTATCATTACACGTATATTAACAAAGACAGTTAGAATGAATATGACGTATCTGGAAGAATAAGGAACAATATGCTTTATTTGGAGTCTTTTTGTTCAGGATCGTACCTGACAGAGCACTCGATGCAATGTATTCCGCTATGTTGTTAATTTGTTCAAGAAGGTTGATAAGCAAAAGTGAACGTGTGAGGGGAAATATCCATTTTAAATAGTCAAGCTACTTTTTTAGACTGGCTTGAGCGTATAGGGGTCGCTTAATAACCACTGGTGGCTAGCTTTTCACTCGTCAAGTCCTTTTTGCTTGGGCTATTTCAGAGAAATTCCATTTATAAGTTCACCTAACAGACCAAACTACTTTGGTAGTTTGCGTTTGACACTAATTCAACTCATTTTAAGATAAATTCAAAGATTGTAAGGGGTGCATGCCTGTTATGTCTTAGTTCTATATTTTTCTCCAGTTGCTCTTTTTATTAAATTAAATTTCAGATTTAACAGTATTTACAAAAGGTGTAAGCAGTATTAGAAATATGTATCAAGGAAGGTAAGAACAGCCTCTAATATATTATTATAATTAATGTATCAAATGTATTGATGATGCTAGTTCTATATTGTTGGTTTTCTCACAAATTAACATATTACATATTAGTGAGTCGAAACAAAATTAGTAATTATGTGGTTAGCATTAAAACTATATACTAGTACAAACATTTAATTGTGTTTAATTTACTTGCTGATTTTGTTTTTGTTTATTTCGTTCTTTCCGCTATCCACTCGGATTGAACTAAGTTGTTTAAGTTAAAAGTAAAAGAGCAAAGCTATCGTCAATCTTGTAAGCATATTGGTTGTTTCTCTTCACTGAGAACGCAGAAATTATATACATTCAAAAAGCTTACTTACGACCTCTACTGCTAGTGTGTCATTAAAGGGAGTTTATTACCCTACGGATGGCATTGTTTCGGTTTCAGATCAAGGGTGCACATGTGCACCTTGACGCATCGTGAACCATTCATTTTGGGAGCTGAAACCCCAACCTGGTAGCAATCTTGCAAAAGCAGTTTCTAAATAATGAATTGAAGCAACATAATGACCCTAGGGTGATAATTACTCAACCATACAATAAGCTTCCGCGTATGTTGCACTTTTCATCTTTGAGAAAGTTATGTGTATCACAAATATCAATAGTAATTTATACATATATACATATTCCAATTGTTTGAGAAAGACAGAAAATGCGGTTTGCTCTATGTAACTTGTAAATCTTTTACAATCTTCTTACACATCTCGTTAGAATGATTGACTTGACTTGACCGTTGGTCAGAATAGCAGGTTAATGAAGATATATCTAGACCGAAGTAATTGTCTTTTTGTCATGCTAACCACTGACTTAATTAAACCTTTTTTGAATATTAAACAGTTGTAAAGCCTAGTGTTGCCAGAACATGTCCTTTTGAAATAAATACATAACCATTTCTTATGAAATGAAATTGATGTCGGGGATCCTAATGTTAAAGTTTTTTTTTTCAAAACAGCATATAAAAACCATGTCGTGTATATATAAAAGTAACATTTGTGATATTTACAATATTGTTACACGTAAATAAGTGGTAGATGAAGTTTAAGATTTGTGTGTACAGATTGATTATTAGATTTCGTTAGAGGAAAATGAAAATGTCTGTAATAATACATTTACTGAAATGTCATGGTGTTGTTGCTATAAATTGTATAGTCACATTGTATAGTGTTTACGAAAGTTTCAGTAAGTTACTTCTACTATCTGATTATGATCGTATCACCCACTAATGTGTTGCTACTTTTTAAGCTCTCACCGCAAAAGATAGCAATGTCGTTAACGTTTATATATCAACCTAAGTCAATTGTGCACCAATTTCATATCGTTAGTTACAAATACAAATTATCAATCTCGAAAACTTCCCAATAATCGTTCATACACTGTTACACATTGGTGTTTTATGCTGTGGTAGCCTCTTAACCACTAACACGCACAATATTACCAATACTGTCTATCCATTAAGTATGCGAATATGGACTTAATGTAGTGCAAACATACTAAGTATAACAGAGTGTCTGCATGTATTATCAGTTCGATATTTATATAACTGATGAATATTATTTTCTCGTCTGTTCCTGAATATTTGTCTTACAAATAATATGAATGTTGATTCCAGGATACTTTTATGATACATTGACTGTCGTAAGACAGTGAGTTACAAATGAATTAAATCACTGTTTTTTGATATATATTACACAAGCCTCACCAAGGGACACATTCTGTCCTTTATTATATGCCTGTGACTCGTTAAAATATTGTCAATGATTAATCATATTCAAATCTCATGGGAGTCTTACACTTGCTCTGGTGAAAAATTCGATTCGTAGTCGTTTTTTGTAAGGACAGTTTGTAACGTCATTTGTCTAAAATGTTTTAAAAGATTCATGAGAAGATATTTATGATTATATTTGAAGACAAAATTGCATTATAGTTTGGTAGTAAAGTGTTTTAATCCATTATGGTAATTATATAAAGTAGACAAGTAAAATAAAGTGATATCAAGTGTAACAGATGGATTGACTTTATAATGTCTCACTGACACGGATACTAACAACTGATAATTCGCGTTGGTTAACGTTGAACGCTTCGGATTGATAAGTGAGTAGTTTGTAACAATTGTAATGTCTCTTGTTTAAGTTGCATGAGTCTACATATATGTATTTATAATATAGCCATATGTTCGATTTATTTTCAAACTACGAATGTGTTTACGTTTTTCATCAAGCTTTCACTCAATTCTGATCAACTATATGGTTACAAGGTTTGATTTCAAATTAATATTTAGTGTGTTTTGTTTGTTTAGTTTGAAGTTAACAACTGAATTAAAATGATACCTGATTGATTATTATGTGTTTGGTAGCATTCATGTGTAATTAAATTAGATTACATGCACAATTTGAGCTGCTGGTCATATACAATGCTACATGAACTCCAATGGTACACTTCTAAAAGATGTTTGATAGTTGATTACTTAGTCGCAAGAGCGCTTAACTGGTTGACCCCTTTTATAGCAGATGTGTTTTTGGGAGGTGCACGTTAAACATTTTCGCCACACTCACATATGTATATGGGTACCCAGATAAAGATAGAGAAGGATGCTGTCAGAATGCAAATGTATGCGGGCCTGCATACTTCATAGAAGCTGATGAAGCTCGACTGTGTGCTATTGGCCCTGTCCTGATATTAATATATGTTAAGTGCATTAAACAAGTAAATGGCAGGTTCATGCGCTATGCAATATTATGATATATACATATATATATATATGTGTTGTTTACATATTATCATATTCAATAGGTATAAAAGGACGAAAAAACACATCATATTTTCAATTTTACACAAAAAAGCACGAATGTCTACACGTTCGTTTTTCCTCTGTATGATCAGCTGACCTCATATTAAAAAAGACGAACGTGCAATTATGCTCATTGTTGTGTGGCTCAATACCCGGTTTTGCTCTCTCTCTCTCTCTCTCTCTCTCTCTCTCTCTCTCTCTCTCTCTCTCTCTCTCTCTC
>JAUUEB010496168.1:0-10508 GCA_032362205.1 Clione limacina
AATCACCTGTATAAAATTAGCAAAAGTATAAGTAATAAAACAAGTCTAGGTACCAAGAGTAATGTGTGTATCAGTATCAAATCGTTATGGCATGTTAAGACCGCTCACCAACGTAAACACTCACATACAGATAGTAATGGACAATAATAAAGGATTATACTTTCATAGCAATCTACCCAAGATCATATTGACCTAAGAAGATATTATACATAAGAGCAAATTGAAATTATATAAAAGGAAGATAGGTACAAGTAAGGGTCATGTAATAATATTAATGTGAAAAATAGAGGTGGAGCTATGGCTGTGGCCGGTACCATGCCCAGTCACATGGGTTCGCCGTGGGCCTTATTTGTTTGCTCTCGGACCCCCCATGCCAGAATCCTGAGCCGGGTGTCGGCCATAGATATAAAGAGAACATAAAAAGGCAGGGTAAACCAACTGTACTCGTAATGCATAGAATAATCATTGTGTATACATGTTGAAAAGCAACATATAGATATATGAAGCATATAACCCAGTCGAGGGTGTAGGAAAGGCGCTAACAGGCATTTTTCCCCGAAGGTTCTAAGCAATCATAAAACCTAAATCAAACAGATTGTATTAAATGCTCATTATCTTGTTGATGATTTTAACAATATACTAACTGCCCAGGGTAAAAAGCTTTTTTCCTGTGACGTTCCGTTCTCACCCTAGGAAAGATTAATCTACCGCTACGCGGTGATTTAAGGCCGCAGAAAAAAAGTGGGTGACAGTCATTTAATATAATATTTTGTAGCTTTGTAGCACATAGAGTGTTGTACAAAGTGTGAGTAGGTCATGTGGTTCGTCCGTACCTAACGGTAATACACGTATTGAGTTGTATTTATTTATGTCGAACTACAAGAACTATGACAGTGTCATCGGTAGTATAGACTACACTTTTAAAATCACACACACTAAAAATGTATTTCATTAAAACATTCTAACATGTGATAGTAATGCGTGTAACTATGGCGTGTTCACAATGTCTCATAACTATTGTTTGTTTATTGTTAAACCATTATGTATATGAAATATAATAATGTGAAACTCAGTTTGTTGCATAGTACAGTCACTAATTTGATATAATTAAGAATTTTTTTCTCTATTTAATAACCGTTATTTCCAGTGTCACTGATAATGTATCAGGTTATGATGCTGTAATAAAGCAAAAGATGCGTGTTAACTAGTTCATATAGTGACGAAAGAGTGTATAGTAACGTTGATGCTATCGAGTATAGAGGTGATAGTCGTGGCAGTTATGATATGACCACTTATGACGAAAGAGGTTCTAATGGTGAATAAGTGAGTATAATGGTGACAGACGTAACAATGGTGTTGGTTGTGATTCGTATGTTAATGGGGAAAGGGGTAATGCACAGTTGTGATGGTGATAATCATGGTGATAACAGCGGCGATGACAATGGGTGGGATGGCAATATGTCTTACTCGAGTTTAGACATTGTAAATAACAATGCATTATCCTGTATTGTCCTTAATATTGGTGGTTTAAATCTAAATCATGCTTCCCAAGCTGTATCTAAATGATTAAGAATCACGACACAATTTATATAGGTGAAAGCAAACTATCTGATATAGACAGTGTGTGTATTGAAGGGTTTAATCAATTGTGTTTTAAATAGAACAGAATATAAACGTTAATCTTGGGGAATTGTGTTGCTGTTTACAAATTGTTCAGTACCCAATGAAACTATTTATGAAGAACAATGATTCAAAGATAAGATTTCATTTTTAATGTGTATGCTATATGCCTTTGTGGTATGTCTGTAAATATATATTATGTTTACGTAGTGTAATAATAATAATAATAATAATACTTTATTGCCATATTGCAAAATAATGAACATTTACAAGAGGAAATTGTCTTGGTGTTGTTTACATACATACATCAACACTTCATACAGAATTAAAAGTCTATACAAATAAATACAAAAATAAAATAAAACATGGATCGGATATATGAACATATTAATATCACAGTTATTGTTATTACACGCCGCAACAGTTTTAACATGAATAAAAACATTAAAACCACCATGACACGTGGCTTATATATTGTTTAAATATAAAGTTCGGATACGATTTTGAATATTGTTAAAAGAAAGCCAAGTAACTTGGCGACCTGACCTGTTTGGTGTACATTTTAAACGTATATTGTATCTTCCTTTTAAATGAATGAATGTATGTGCGAGGCTCAGTGAGCGTGTATTAACGTGTGATTGCTTTTATTTATGTTCCATTTTCATGTTTTTCTTTTTTCAAACATAAATGTACATACCATTGCAAATGTTGTAACTTTTTTGGCTTATGGCCTAATAAACTATTGACTACTAAAATACAGGCTGAATAAAGCCATATAAATCATTTACTTTTGCCTATGGAGATGAAAACAAAGAAAGTACGATAAACCACAAGAGAGATGTTTATCTCTACGGTGCTGCGGTCAATTGTCTTGTTATTGTTATCATTGCTGCTGAATCTGCAGTTACTATTGTTATCATTGATCATTGATGCAACACATCAACATAAACGTCTTCACCCAGATAATGTACACTAATCGACCCACTACCCTCTCCAGCCGGTCAATTATCCCACAAGTGGGTCACCATGTCAGAGAGTTGCCCTGACAGTTGACCTCAAGGTCACCAAAAACATCCGACCACTCACAACAACTGCCAGTCAACAGGAAGACCGGTTTCTCAACCCGACAGCAGCGGCAACACCTCAACATGACAGCTGAGCACGACCAACAAGACATTGTCAACCAGACTGCAACATCCCTGTCAATCAGACCATAAGGAGACTTAGTCTCAACAAGAAAGGGGGCAATACTCTGTTTATATCTCTGGGAAGGGGGTTTTCTAATACATATATATCTATCTAATATAGTTAGCTAGGTAAAATATCGACTCATCTTTGCACGTGCAGGCCACGTCGAAAATCCTATCGATAGATTGTTTAACTGCCAAGTTAGACAGGTAAAATTACTGAACTAAATTGAGGAAATGAATCATTGATGTGTAATGGGGTTAAGGCTTGTTGACAGAGAAAAGTGCTCGAGAACAGGAGAAGCAAGCTAATAATGAAAACTTGAACCATCACATTAACATGAGAAAGTTTATATTGACACTTGAAATTGAAAAGAGCATTTATAATTGACAATCGACCAATATAAACCAGTCTTAACCAGTTTTTATTGAGAATAATGATTTAATGATATAGATTTTTTCTCGTTTTTTTTCACCTTGCTCAGTTTTCTGAACACTTAACTGTGCCAAACTTGCCAACAATCTCAGACAAAAATGCGAATGTTTCTATTAAAGTTTAAATCTATATGAGAACATTGTATATATCTAGATAGGGTTTTAAAAATATGATAACTTTTAGCTAAAGGTCTGAATTTCTCGGCCAGTCCATCTGTCCTGCTGCCCATAATGTCGAATTTAAAGCAGAATTATTGCTGCCATCGTGTATTTCTTGATTGTTTCTAATTATATATAAATTATAATTCTCTCTGTCTCTAATTCTAATTCTCTCTGTCTCTAATTCTAATTCTCTCTGTCTCTTATTCTAATTCTCCCTGTCTCTAATTCTAATTCTCTCTGTCTCTAATTCTAATTCTCTCTGTCTCTAATTCTAATTCTAATTCTCTCTGTCTCTAATTCTAATTCTCTCTGTCTCTATTTCTAATTCTCTCTGTCTCTAATTCTAATTCTCTCTGTCTCTAATTCTAATTCTCTCTGTCTCTATTTCTAATTCTCTCTGTCTCTGTCTCTCTGTGTCTCTCTCCACTCACTCTGTCTCTCTCTCTCTCCACTCACTCTCTGTCTCTCTCTCCACTCACTCACTCTCTCTCAAATTAAGAAATTCTTACTGAAACAATTTTCCACGCAGTCGCATTACTTAAATTGGTAACGACTTGGCAAGTCGTTTCATGCTTTAATGAGACGACAAACTTAAACACGCGATTTATAGTTAAAGCTAATTTAATTCATAAACGCACTGGTGTGAAAACTTTAACTGCAAAGCCTACAATTTATGATATCATCAAGGCGGAAACCCTGGCATTGCACAAGGCGTGTCAGTTACTTCCGCTTAAAAACACATTGCCGTGACGTCCAGACAGTCGACAAACTCAGATATCAGCGACACCCAGCTGCCAGCTGCCGAGTGAGATCTACTCATGAAAAAACGTTAAAATCCCTAAGAATAAACAAACAATAGCAGCACGCAAGAAACTAGACACATATAACGTACACAAGGCGATAAACACTATAGGACATTTCGAAGTGAGCGTGACGAAGGCAGGAACGTGAGAATGTCAAACCAACACAAAAAGGAGTAAGAAAAGGAAAGGGTAAAATAAAACAAAAAATAGACTCCTATAATTACGTAGAACTATAAACATTCATTTTTTTCTACTCTTTTTTTTTCGTTTATCATATCATAACTTCTACATCTTTCTCGCTCTTTCTCTAATTTTCTCTCTACCAGTCTCGGGGAAAATGTTGACAAACAAACCAACCTTTTCCTGTTTGGGAGATTCATATATCACATAAAGAAAAGATTTCAGATGTGGTCAACATCGACAAAACCTATTAGCACTCTACATAGTAGAACAATAACCTGGTACTATTGTTGAAAGATACACTATTTACTCTCAGAACACGTTCCTTTTAAATCTCTTTTGCAAACTTCTGCGTGTGTTTAACGTCTTCATCAACACATGGAAGGTTATATCGGCGAGGGTTATTTTTTTAAATATATATATAACCAAGGTTCAGTTGGTTCCAATGCAAACATAAGGAAAATATTTGTGGGAGGGAAAGAAAAGAAACAAAGTTCGCAGAAATCTGCACTCGCAACAATTCAATTCAGTTTATTAACCCAAGAATCACCCCAAACTTATCTCTCTATATCTGTGCTTGGAACTTTCTTAATTCCAATAAATAACATCCGATGATTCGATGACGCCATTCGATGACGCAATTTACGATTTCAATCCTCTCCAATCCGATGCCGTTTAAACGATGAAGGGTATAAAAACAGCAGACATTTCTGTAGCCAGAGATATGAAACGAGACCAAGGTCTCCATGTACTCTTGCCATGATCGACCAGAAAGGGGCTTACTATGATAAAAAGGTAAGATGCTTAAGACAGAAGAGTCATGTCAAAGAGCTGATCGCACGACACTTCGAGGTTAATGACGATTTTATCATTGGCCAACACCAAAATAGCTTTAAAGTCTCCGCATCATAAAAAGAGCGCGGAAGGAAAAACCAAGGTCATCAAGTGCGTTCCACTTAGCTAAAAAAAAAAGTAAGTCAGCTTTTAAATAAGTAGCCAAAGTCGATTCGTCTTGGTCTATGCTCAGCCCTGTTGAAATCTTGATTTAGATTTTCTTTTAAATACAATATGACCCTGACCCAAGTTACACAAACAGACATCCGAAATATTGTAAAGTATTAGCCACAACGGTGAGCAAAATTGGGAGGCAGCCTGGTCGGAATCGGAATAAGCAATTTAAAACTGTGTAAGACAGACACAACAATATACATCCGTCACAAATTCATCAATGGTTTTCAATGTGATGCTTTTTCAAAAAAGTAGGTGAAAGATTAGACCTGACAGGACTGCAATACATATTTTGACACGCTATCATCAACATATTATGCACTAGACACAACATTAATGATATAAAGCGACAGAAGTTTTAAAACCAAGCATAATACAACTGATAGCAGAAAGGAGTCAAGGTCGTGATTAAGGTCGTCCATTGTATTGGTTCCTCTCTAGTGCACCACTCATAGATAATAAGATAGGGCTGAGTAGTTTGACGTTATCGTATTTTTACCCACCACTTGAATACTTCCCACCTTTCCCTTCACATTTGTTGAGCTTTGTCATAGGAAATGTTCCGGTCAGCAGGCGCGTATCTAGGGGGAAATGGTGCAATACCCTCATATGAAGGAAAAAAGAAGAAAAAAACCTATATTTGAACCATTTCCCACTGATTTTCAAAATTGCCCCACCCCCTAAAAATTGCTAGCGCATCCCTCATCCTATTAAAAAATCCAAGATACGCGCCTGGTTGCAGTAACTGTTATCGCCGACAATCAGAAGTTTACTATATACTACGCATTAACGTATGTCGGCGAGGTATAAAAGAGACATAAAAAGCAAAGCAAGGATCTGACGTCTGCCAGCTCAGAGTGAAATCTTAAGATAGGACCAAGATAAGGTGATCAGCGGGACGTTAAAGCATTGATTTGCGTATTTAAGACGTCATTTATTAGTTGACAACATAGAAAGTCTTCACAATGAGGGGCGTGTTCAAATTAATATCTAAGAAAATGTTATCATTCAAATTATCACACTTCAATACGTCATAGCTTCTTGATTGTGGAATCCTTTGTATCGTTATGTCTGGGATAGCGTGTGTTGGAGGAATAGTTGAGAGGATTATGTTATCGGTGTTCAATAAATCGTTGAACATACGAATGATTTACGTGGGAGTCACGTGGGTGTCGTTGTCAAACGCTGTTAAAAAACAGCAACATTCCTTTAAATAACAAATTAAATTGGGCACTAAACAAAACTCGAAAATTAATTTGCTAATGAATATTGCTCTAGCAAGGAGTGCCTCTGTGGTACGAGAGGTTTCTGTTCACAATACTAGTTTGGGGTCTTGATGACTACCTCCGTTACAACGTATAACCAACAAATAACACTGTCGACAAGATTCTATCAAATGGACAAATCTGATAAAAGATGGCCAAAATTAACATTAATTTTGTGTGTTGAGCATTTGTACCAAGTTCCAACGTCCCCATCAATTCGTGTTATATCGACAACGGTGCTAAACAGAAGATGTCCAAGTATTGCCACAATGACATAATATGTTGTAATATGAAGTTGTAGCGCAACTCGTACCACCTATCTAGTAACAAAAACTTGGCCGACCAGTGTTATCATGAATCTCGGAATGTAAGGCGCTGCTAAATAATTACCATTTTAAAAAAGAGGACACGTATAACCCAGACGGTTTTCGAACATACGTCCTTCTACTTCCAAGGTGAATACCTTCACCACTATGCCACGGATCAAAGATAGCCAAAGTTAACTTAGTTCAACTTGAAACTTATCTATTCAATTATAAAATATCAATTCGCTAATTTTACCTATTCACCTGATCATTCACGTCTTGAACGGACCTAAGCGAATTGTGTGAATAATTACACCAAAATGCGGAGCTTGAACGGCCCCTAAGATGATACAAAGACTATCAGACAAAATAACTTGACAATTGTTTGAGACATAGATAAGATATCTCACATTATATATGTTATCAGACGACGGATCTGGTGAATATCTTTATGACAAAAAGAATGCCATGAACGTCAGCTGTAATTCGTTCGGCATGTCTAAAGAAGAAAGCTTTGCTCTGCATGCTTGTATTGTTGACGATATGTCTAGAATGTTTTGCATCAAATTTCAGAACCAATTATTATTTGTCTCTGTGTGTTGGGGGGTAGGGGGGTAGCCAACGTTATTGTGTAGAACGCTGATAAACGATTAACTTTCGTAACAATTCCCAGTGTTGTGGTCGAGTAGAGTAGTATACTACTCGAGTAGTAAGTATTCAAGTATTTTTTTCGCTACTTCTACTCTACTTGAAAAATTGCAGAATTTTTTAAGTACTACTCTACTCGAGTAGTCTGTCCACACTACTCTACTCGCTCGAGTAGTCTTCGAGTAGTTGGGAAATAAACCAACATATTTTGCGTTCTTTTTCTGATCAATTTGGTAATACATTTTATATTTTCTTTAATGTTGTTACATGCTAATGTAAATAATGTAGTAATCTTTCAATTTTAAACCTTTGAATTTGTTCATAGAATGATTATAATTTTGTGTGACTACTCGAGTAGAGTAGCTACTCTACTCAAGAAGTTACCCTTAGATTTCTTTTTTGAGTAGCTTCTCTACTCTACTCGAGTAGTTGAAAATGTCCAACTACTCTACTCTATCCAAGTAGTCCACCGAACTACTCGACCACAACACCGGTGGCTTCTCGCTTCAAGTGTCTTGTACAAAGAGACAACAGTGAATGAAAACTATATCACCAAGATCGTCCCTCCGGGTATTTCGTCATCTGTGTGCCCAGAGAACGGAAATGGTTGTCTACTTGTAATTGTTTGTGGTGAAACTGGAGGATTCTTTGCACCCAATGAACTTGTGACCCATAACTCGTGAAATAATGATCTATGGGCATAGTAAATACACATTTATTATCGACTCAAAAGACATTTGAGCTCTCACAGTCATTGACCAATTAGTCAGCCCAAAATGACCGTCCGATGAGGGGTTTTGGTGATCGCTAAATTAAGGCTCACAGAAAAATCAAACTGGATCACCACTCAGTTCCCCTTGTATCTTTTTAGATATAACGAGATAATTGGAGAAACAAAACATGTGCGTCAAAGGCCACAGCAAATTGCACTGGACTCAATTCAGTAAACGTTTCTATCATACTATTATGAATTTTGCTCGTCACCAGGCGCGTAGCCGGGATTTTGAAATAGGGGGACAACCTTGGATAAATTGAAAAAATTGAAACTGTCGGATTTTTAGATTAGTTATAATTGGTGCAAATTTATGGCATTTTATATCTCATATTGGGAACAATAGCCGCGAAGCGGCCGATTTTTTAAATAAGTAAAACATTGTCCAAATCTAGAGCTATGTGCCCGTTATAGAGTAGAGTATACACATTACACTGTGTTGAATAACACAATACAGAAGCACATGATGACATTTTTCAGCGCTGTCCGTTACCTGACCTCATCTTCTGACTTCTGCCAGCACGTCATGGTTACCCAATTAAGAACACAGGTGGGATATCTCTAAAGAAATATATATTATCTCTCTCACGTTTAGTTCTTTCTTTCCCTCTTTCTTCCCAGTATCTTTTTCTGTATGGTGTAGACTAGACATATTACACCCACTATGTGATCTACTAGATTGTCGGTCAAAGCTCAACCCAAGTCTAGAGTCTGTTATATTTAGTTGGTAGTTTTTAATAAACCCATACGTTTTTAAACTGATTGGACTTGGATTATAAATACTGAATACACAGATCTCCACATATTTCAATAGCTTGGTGTGTATACGAGTGAATGATAATAGTCATTCTGAAGTCAGATAAAGTAGACCGCTTAGATGTGGGTCATTATATTAAATTATATTCTCGTGAGAGTATTGTGTTTCAACTGAGTGTTATATCTATCCTCACTCAATTCGTCCACACTTAAGTCATCTATCAATCTTTTTAAAGTGGTTGTTTGGTTGGTGTAAGCGTACGTCTACACATAAAACATCAGCAGCAAGCGCATAGCCAGAAATTTTAAAAAAGGATGGGGGGGGGTTGCCATAATATATTGGATATTATCAAATCAATGGCCGAAAGTTTTGGGATAAGTTAAAAATGGTGCAAATTTAGAGCATTTTGGACCTCTAATGGGGGAGGACATTCCCCCATGCCCCCTAGCTAAGCGCCGTGACCAGCAGCATTACGGCTGTGACGAGTTAAGATCTGAGTCAAATGTACCACATTCATAGACAACTTATCTTGGTCTAAAACCAAAATTAAGCCAGACGAGAGATCGGGAGACAGCCTTCTATATATAGCTGTCTGTCTAAACTGACGTACGGTCAAGATGACCGACCGGAAGCAGAGCAGCCATATGTCCAGGACATAAACATATATCGGACATCGATCTTCGATGAGATCACAACACAATTATTTCCCTTTTGTTGCCACACAATCAGCCGTTGTGTTTGAAATTGGGATTTAACGCCATGATGGACACACGGTGATGTTTTCTCACGGTTAGTCAGTAAAGTGGTAATATGCAATAATATTCAAGTTTATCTCTATATGTAACATTTGGTTTAGTTATAGAAATGACGATATAAAAATCAATATGCTGATTAATACTTCGCAGATACTACGCAGATATTGAGAAGGATTTAGCATTGTTGCCAGTTGCCATTGTGTGTCTTTTTGTTGTTAGAAAATCGAACATTTTGTTTGTAGAAAGGGGGCACTAAAGTGGTTGTTTCCACAGAAGAAAACGTTTAAGGAATCACAAACACAATTTCAGTGAAGAATCTAAAGTTACCTTCTTTCGAGCTGATAGCGAACGATCGAAAAAAGCAAACAATGACAGTTATATAGCGCTATGTCTATTACATTTAAAATGACACAACAAATAACTGCAAATAATTGTGTATTTCCTGTATCTGTGACTCTAATCGTTGACAGAAAACGACATGATATACAATATACACACTGACAGACGATCGAAGACATGATAAACAATATACACACTGACGGACGATCGACGACATGATATACAATATACACACTGACAGACGATCGACGACATGATATACAATATAAACA